>VDFB02364885.1:95162-209056 GCA_007258455.2 Sequoia sempervirens
TCCACGAAATTTAAGTACTCTTGCATTGAAATTTCAAATTTTCACTCAAATAGACTTTAAAAAAAAAACTTAGTAGTTTAAAAACTACATTCAATTTTCCACAGATTCTATTCTTACATATTTTTGAAATAATATAGATAACTTATTCAAATTTTTATGTCAAGTTGCCTAACTCTGACTTTTCTGAATTTTCATTGCCACTTAAGGGCCTGTTTTTTCCATGATGATGCTGCACATACCCATACATACTTACAAAAAATAAATTTTAAATGAATTAATTTGATCCACCAAAAGGTAAATCAAAAGTGGTTTTTTATCAACATTTTGATAGGTGTAAAGGAAACTCTGTTATAGGTATGGTTTAAAACTAGCGGGGTTCTATCCAAGGGGGTTTTCTCTAAGGTTGTTTGATCAAACCCTCTTCAATTGAAATCCTTTAAATGGAACTTTTCAAGGCTTAAACCATTATATTTTCTAAAAATATGTGATTTCAGCAAAATTCAGGATCTCCTAAAAATTTTAAACTAGTATTGTGGGATCACCAAGTACTTTCAGTAGCGACCTTGTTGACTCCAAGTTGAGTCAAGTTGTAGCCATGTCAGTGAGATTTGATGATGCAACTGAAAAGGTGAAGGAGTTTTAGAGTCATATTGATGTTGGAATTGTTGCCTCAATCTCACAGGCTGGAACCTCTGGAAGAGAAAAGTCGGTGTGACATTTCTTTCATCTGGCCGACTGGCAGTTTGGGAACCTTGTGAAATATTCTGGTCACTGTGACCTTGTAGAAGTCTTGACAAACGATTTCACTTTGGATTCTATCACTGTGACATAAAGCATTCATTGTAACTTCTCACCGCGTGGAGATCTCTGGTCGACAGGCCATTCAATCAGGCGTCGGGGAGACTCATAGCGACCGGGGGCTTCAGAGTGACTTCAACACTCGAGAAGAAGTCCCAACGACATTGGAAGGTCTTGCCGAAAGGGATACGCATTGAAGTCATCGAGATAACCTATGGTGGCTTGGTGAGAAGTATTACCGAAAGTAACATGTCTTGGCGACAATGTTGGAGTTTTTCAGGGAAACCCTTGGGTGATCGGTAAGAAGTCTTACCGATAGTGATATGTCTCACCGACGGACACTCAAAGTAACTTAAGGATCTCAGTGTGAAGTCTCAGCGATGAAGGATTGTCTTGCCGACAATGTAACACTCGAAGACATCGGGGAGACCCTTCGCCGAAAGACTTGTTTGGATATGATGTCTCATCGAATATTGGAAGTCTCGCCGACATCATGTGGGGTCATCGGTTCGGTGTGACTCTTGGCGAGCAGTGGTTTCGGGATAACTTGGAAGCCTCGGTAAGAAGTCTTGTTGCAGGTTGATTCTCTCACCAACAATGGAACACATCGATATGACTTAAAGGATTTGGTATGAAGTCTTGGCGAAAGCGGTAAGTCTGGCCGACAAGATAGACTCGGGGTGACTTGGAACTTGTGGGGTGATGTCTTGGCGAAGGGTATTTGTCTTGCCGATAGGAATGTGATGTACGTCAGAAGTTTCGGTATGACTTTGGAACCACGGTATGATCTCCTGGCGAATGTGGAATGTCTGGCCGATAGTGACATTGGTATAACATAAAGGGCTCGATATGATCTCTCAGCGAATGACTAAAGTCTTGGCGACTAAGGAACACTTCAGAATGACTTATGAGCTTGGTGTAATGTCTCATCGAATGGCGATTGTCTCGCCGATGATAATGTTGAGGTTGATGTGTCTTGAAGACTTCGATGTAATGTCTGGGCGAAGAGCGATAGTCTTATTGACTGATGAACTCTTTGGAATACCTTGTGATCTTCGGTGTGAGGTCTTGGCGACATGGCGATGTCTTAGCAATAGCTCTCTGGACTCAATGTAACCTCTTGCCGATAGTGAAGCCTTGGCGGTATCGATTGTAAAGACTTGTGGCATCGGGGAGACACGATTATTGTCTCATCGACGTGCCACATAAGTTGATTGTTTGTTGACCGTTTGGGTGACTTTCCTATGTGGTGTGACCTGGATGTATTATCTTCCATGCAAGGAAGTGGAAACATCTATGTTGCTGAGTTAGATGATTCGACAGTTGTGATCCGATGGTTGGAAACAAACTGTTTCATAGAGCCGAAGCCGAAGAGAAGGAAAAGAGAGCTAACAGTGTGAAGGTTGAGAGGTTGGCTATATGGCCGAGGGCCTCGAGGCCTAAACAAAGGGGAAGAGAGAGCTCCTGATCAAGAAGCGTGTTTCTGATTTCTCTTATGTTGAGCTGCACTGTATATGTGATGATATTGTAATAGTGCGAAGATTATTGATTGTTTAGTTTGAGAGGGTGATCAGAAACTGTACAAGGATATATGTTGCTACCAGTTGTATCTAGAATGAACAAGATGTAATATCTGAAAAGGCTAAGAGCCTAAAATTGTATTGTAACCATTTTGTTGCTGAATAATACAATGGCTCGATCTTTGGAGTGTGGGGTTTTTTATTCGAAAGGATTTTCCCCACGTAAATCTTTGTGTTCTGGTTTTTTGTTTCATCTTTCATGTCTGTTGGTTCATGTAGTAGAATTTGTTAATGCTTGTTGTTGAATTTACATGTGTTTCTCTCAAATGGATCAATGTGGGAAATAAACTGTGTCTATTTCCACATTAGGACATAGTTGTTCATGTCTTTGAGGTAACCTAAACAAATTAAAGTTACCAAAGGCACTACTGTTTGGAGTTTTCTTTAGATACGCTCCACTAGTTTTCCTTACAAGTGGTATCAGAGCCATCTTCTGGTTGTTGGTTCTAGATATTTCTCCTGTGAAGATTTCTTCCAGCCTACCGGAAATATGGAGGAATGGACTGATGTATTGATCCTTTGATGAGTGGAAGCCCTGTGGTATTCTGAGACAGAATGCAGCTTGAAGGATGGTCAAGATGGAAAAGGGAGTTGATCATGTTGTGATCTATGTCTCCTGGCTGGTAGAGGTATAACCTTGGAGTATGAGGTGGATTTTCCTACTCTGTGGCTGTGTAGTAGTAAAGCTTTCATATTGGTGTCTGTGTGACAGGCTCCTGGGTGATATGGAGAAGCCTAGATTGTTTCTTAGTCATGGAAGAGAGTGCTTATGCTAGGTGGTGGTTCCTGGTGTTGGAAAGCACTGTTTCCTGTTAACCTCAAATGCTTGAAGGCTATGGAGTTTATCATTAGATGATTTGCAAGCTTCTGAAATAGCCTTTCTCTCTTTCTCAGATGCATGTACATGGTGGTGGTTTAAAGTTGGCCTAAAAGGGGCCAGGATTCTCTTGAACTGTTGTTTTCTTTCTAAGGATGATTTGTACTTGCATGGCTCTGTGGTTTTGTAGGTTTTACACAGTTAAGCAAAACTTGTGATCATGTGGAGTTGTTGTTAAGCTATTGTCTAGGCACTAGCCTTTTGGGGTGTTGCTGGATGAGATAGTTGCAGGTCTGCATGCATGCTTGGTGCATTGTTTTGAGGAGGTATGACTCTTTCTCTGCATGGTTGTGTTGGTAAGTGTTTTGTCACTTAGCATTCTTGTTGTAATTCTTGTGGGTTCCTCGATTATGGCGCTCGTTGTGGACATGATTGGAAAATCATATTTGGCATGATCTGGTTTTTGAGTCATGTTGCCCACGTGGTTATTCTCTTTGATATCTTAGTGTTGCAGTTTTCAATGTGATAATGGGTTTGCATGTTCGATGGTTGTGATCTACAAGCTATGCGGTTGATGGATTAGCTACCCATTGGTTGCAGTGAGATAACTTGGATGTGGACTATCTTTATCCATGAGGTTGATTCATTGATGGTGCAGATTTGCTAGCTGGCCTTGTCTGTGGTCACTTGTGCATTGGTGTGATTGCTTTGAGATGAGAGGATGGATATTATTGAGTACCTGAATGGTCAGTTATGGGAACCTGAAGCAGTTGGTCATGATGCTTGGAGAGCTCGGGTGTCACCTTTCAGTGGGATCTCTAGTAGTGACTGTGGATTCATCACATGGTGGTGAATGGTCTTCTTTAGTGTTGCAGAAGGGTTCTTACACTTTTTCTTTTGCATGGAAATTATTTGAAGATGTGCAACATCTTGGAACCATGGAGGACGCTTTGAGTCTTTGGCTAAGGTGTTGGTGGTGCTTGATAGGTGATGTTGTTCTTAAGTCTATTTGCTTTATGTCATGGTATACTCTTGTTTGTGCACTAGAGTTTTGGCATTGTGCATTGTACTTGAGACAATGGTGGATTCACTTGAAGCATGGTATCTCCTATGGGGATGTGTAGATCATGGTGTCATGATAAGTTCATAATTCAGATGATTGGAGCTTTGACAGTGATCTGGTAATTCTTTGTGTATTAAGTGCCTTGATTACTTGCTTGATACTTCATGATAGTGCAATAATGCAGTTGAAGTTTAACATGAGATGATCGGTTGCTAGTACTCATGGATACATGAAGAATAAGGTGAGGCTATTCTTCTCTTATGAGAGATGTGTTGTTGCTTGTTACTCTTGTTAAGGTTTACTAGCAGAAAGTATGAGAAGCCTACACCTAGGTTGAACGTGAGTTCAATAAGAGACCTATGAGGAGATTGCTCTTGGATTAGTCATGATGGCTTATATCTCTTGAAGGAGTGTTCTTGTTCCACTCTTGGTCTACTCAGAAATTTATCTGAAAGGTATTTGGCTCATTATATTTTTCAGATGTGTTTTATTAAGTTCACTTTCATGATATGGATCTTGAACTATTGTTTAACATTTGGTTCTGGAGGATTCATAGTGGAAGTTGTACAATTTGTTTTATCTCCTTGAGCTTTTGTGTTATGTCATTTACTGATGAGAATTGGTAGGAGATGATGTATGGGCTGATTTCCTGAAATGGGAAATGTTTTAGCTTGATCTTCTTTGAGAAGCTTAACTCCATATTGATTACATGATATTAGAAGTTGGTTTTGGTGATTGAACGGATTGATGTTGTTAAGGCTTTCTTTTGGGATGTGAAGAAGATCATTCTTGACATAGCTGGCTGTTAGAAGTGTATGTAGGAGGATGTTCTATAGGAAGATGATGGGCAGATTTTCTCTCTATGGCCATGAAGGTTTGTAGTGAGAGAAATGTTTCTTGTAGCAGTTTGTTGTAGGTTGTGCATGTCATTGTGGATACTTCCTTGGTACTACATGGTTACATTTTCTATGTGCTGTTATTGGTAAACTTGTGATGTCTTTAGATTACTCAGACAGTGGGAGTTCCTATTGTGTTTGGTCTTCTTCGACTGGTTGGCACTTGGAGCTTGCATTTGCTGTTGATGGGTTGGTTTTGGAGCAGCATGAGTTTACTATTGCTTATACCTTGGAGGTATGTGAGATTGGATGGTATAGCATGAGTTGTGGGTGCTATTTTTAGTTGTGTGGGTTTATCAGTTGGATGGGAGCAATCGGTTAGGATTGTTGTTCTAACTGATGTTTTGTATCTTGTTTCTGGAGAATGACTTCACTGTTGTGTTATGTTTGAAGCTTTGAAGTTGATATTACTTCTATATAGCATTTAAGCACAATGAAGTGGTAGCAGTATCTTGTTGGAGATATCACTGGGATCTTTTTCTTGTGTACGTTGGAATGGTGCTTATACACCTTGGCTTTGTATCCTTCTTCCACAGGTGGCATGTTGGAAGATAACAGGATTGTTGCTTGAATGGTGAACATTTTGGATGTTGGAGCAGAATTCTTGATGGAGCATGAGAGCATGTTGAGATCTATGTGGTTTCCTGGAAGGCTGGGATTGGTTGTTTTGTTGGACACTGACTTGCAGTTGGATGCCTGGTCTTTATTGTAGATTGTCTAATGGACTGTTATCTATGGAATCATGTTGATTGGGTGTCTTGAGTATTGCAGGGTTTGAACTGGTGGAGCTAGTGTGGTCGTAGTTTTTGGTTGCTTTGAAGGTGCCTGTATGATCTTTGTCAAGTGGGAGATTGTTGGAATTTTTTCCTCAATCTCATAGGTTGGAACCTCTGGAAGAGTAAAGTTGGTGTGACATTTCTTTGGTTTGGCCGACTGGCAGTTTGGGAACCTTGTGAAATATTCTGGTCATTGTGACCTTGCAGAAGTCTTGCCGAACACTTTCACTTTGGAGTCTATCACTATGACATAAAGCAGTCGTTGTAACTTCTCACCACGTGGAGATCTCTGGCCGACAGGCCATTCAATCAGGCGTCGGGGAGACTCATAGCGACCGGGGGCTTCAGAGTGACTTCAACACTCGAGAAGAAGTCCCAGCGACATTGGAAGGTCTTGCCGACAAGGATACACATTGAAGTCCTTGAGATAACCTATGGCAGCTCGGTAAGAAGTCTTACCGAAAGTAACATGTCTCGGCGACAATGTTGGAGCTTTCGGGGAAACCCTTGGGTGATCGGTAAGAAGTCTTACCGATAGTGATATGTCTCACCAACGGACACTCAGAGTAACTTAAGGATCTCGGTGTGAAGTCTTAGCGATGAAGGATTATCTTGGTGACAATGTAACACTCGAAGACATTGGGGAGACCCTTGGCTGAAAGACTTGTTTCGATATGATGTCTCATCGAATATCGAAAGTCTCACCGACAGCACGTGGGGTCATCGGTTCGGTGTGACTCTTGGCGAGCAATGGTTTCGGGATAACTTGGAAGCCTAGGTAAGAAGTCTTGCCGAAGGTTGATTCTCTCGCCGACAGTGGAACACATTGATATGACTTAAAGGCTTTGGTATGAAGTCTTGGCGAAAGCAGTAAGTCTGGCCAACAAGATAGACTTGGGGTGACTTGGAACTTGCGGGGTGATGTCTTAGCGAAGGGTATTTATCTTGCCGATAGGAATACGATGGACATCAGAAGTTTCGGTACGACTTTGGAACCATGGTATGATCTCCTGCCGAATGTGGAATGTCTAGCTGACAGTAACATTGGTATAACATAAAGGGCTCGATATGATCTCTTAGCAAATGACTAAAGTCTTGGTGACTAAGGAACACTTCAGAATGACTTATAAGCTTGGTGTAATGTCTCATTGAATGGCGATTGTCTCACCGATGAGAATGCTGAGGTCGATGTGTCTTGAAGACTTCAGTGTAATGTCTAGGCGAAGAGCGATAGTCTTGCCGACTGATGAACTCTTCAGAATACCTTGTGATCTTCGGTGTGAGGTCTTGGCGACATGGCGAAGCCTTAGCGATAGCTCTCTGGACTTGATGTAACCTCTTGCCGATAGTGAAGCCTTGGCGGTATCAATTGTAAAGACTTGTGGCATCAGGGAGACACGGTTAGTGTCTCACTGACATGCCACACAAGTTGATCGTTTGTTGACCGTTTGGGTGACTGTCCTACGTGGTGTGACCTGGACATATTATCTTCCATGCAACGAAGTGGAAACATCTACGTTGCTGATCTGGATGATTTGATAGTTGTGATCCGATAGTTGGAAACAAACCATTTCATAGAGCCGAAGCCGAAGAGAAGGAAAAGAGAGCTAACAATGTGAAGGTTGAGAGGCTGGTTGTATGGCTGAGGGCCTTGAGGCCTAAACAGAGGGGAAGAGAGAGCTCTTGATCAAGAAGCATGTTTCTGATTTCTCTTAAGTTGATCTGCACTGTATATGTGATATTTGGAGTGTGGTGTTTTTTATCCGAAAGGATTTTCCCCACGTAAATCTTTGTGTTCTGGTTTTATGTTTCGTCTTTCATGTCTGTTGGTTCATGTAGTAGAATTTGTTAATGCTTGCTGTTGAATTTACATGTGTTTCTCTCAGATGGATCAATGTGGGAAATAAATTGTGTCTGTTTCTGCATTAGGACATAGTTGTTCATGTCTTTGAGGTAACCTAATCGAATTAAAGTTACCGAAGGCACTACTATTTGGAGTTTTCTTTAGGTGCGCTCCACTTGTTTTCCTTACAATTGCGGATGGTGAAGTGTGTTGAACATTCAAAATACTGAGAGGAGGGGTGAATTAGTATTCCATAAAACCATTGACATATAATCCATCTAAGCATTATCATAAATTTGAATAAATTATTGAAAGAAGATATGGAATCAAGAAATAACATCATCACACATGAACACCAATTTTTTTACGTGGAAAACCCAAATTGGGAAAAACCACAATGAGGATTAGCTCAAAATATAATATATTCGGATATAGAATATTACAAGGCTCACTTCTAGGACTCACTGTCCTTGAAAGGCTCATAGCAAGAATACAAAAAGAGATGGCTCACCACCAAGATACAAAGGCTATGGTATACTACCATAAATATGAATTGATGAAATATACCTTCTATGTGCAGGGTTTAGTTTCAATGAAGCTTTGAGGAAGAAGCACTTCATTCATAGCAATTGCTTAACAATTCTACTCTGTCTCTGCCATACTCAATTGATAAATCATTTAGGCCCACTTACATATTTCTCAACTTTCTTCGCACATTCATCTTCACTTATATCTATTTTACTCTTCGCACACACCTCACACTTCCTCATCACATCCTTCTTCAAAAGGTATTATATATATATACAAATATATCTCATTCATCAATTAGGTCAGCCTAATTAGATGAAAACAAATGAAATAAAGTACTCTTGTCAGCACCTTATAAGATTATAACATTTTTATCCTTTTAGTGCATCATATCAAGTCGATGTAGACCTATAGAAAACATCCAAAAAGTATATTTAACCTTCTTAGTGCATATCATGTATTAGGTCGGCCAGAGCTACGACCTAAACACATTTATTCCAATCGAAAGTACACTTCTCAAAGAGAACACCTTCTAGATCCAATATTGCTTTGGTTTCTCATCATATTGACATAAGAGAAACTACCATTAGAACCACAACACAAAAATATTCTTCATATGAAAATGCAGAATCTCTCATACTGATGTACTCAACAGAGAAACAATTGCAATGTACAGAGATGAACTTTTTCAATTATATCTTCTTGTTCTCAACACAAAACTTCTCAGGATCTCGGATATAGCTATCTGTAGGAGTCATAATAATAATATTAACAACACATAGTATTATCTCTTATTTATGTGAATTTCAGACTCAAAAACCAACACACTGGTTCTTTAGAAAATAACGCTTCCAGTAGGGAATAGCTTTCGGTAAACCAAAATAAACTTCTCATACTATTGACATTATGTTGACATCAATGAAAACCTCTTAATTTCTAAAAAAGTGATGTTGTTGAGACAACACATCATTCAGAAGAGTATCAGTGCTCCAGATGATGAGGCGGTTAACAACTTCTTGGAGGAGATGATTGCTCAAGATGAAAACTAGTGAACTACTAGTTGGGACGTCCTACCTTTTCCAAAGATAGCATTTAAAACAATAGTTAAAATTGACACCGTTTCCAAGTTAACTCGTTGTCCCACCTTTCATGCATGTCTATTTTTGGAGACACCTCTTGTACAGTGGAGTTCTTTAGTTTTAGATCAATTAATTGATGTAGTCTTTCCAGTTAATTGTTAGTTACATTTGTTTAGACATAGGAATAAATCTTGTTGATTGGAAAGACTGGGTGTTAACTCAAGAGATTTTAGGTTTCCCTACTCCTTTGAGTGTTTATAAATAAGAGAAACCTTTCTCATTATTGTTTAACCGTTATTACTATAACAAAATTGCTAAGCCTTTCTACCTTCAAGCTTTGCTAGTCAATATCTATTCACTTTGTTCAATGTATTTTGGTTGGTTGTATATTGTATGTTTGTCTTCTTCATACAATTCGTTGTCCCAAAATGTATAATCGTTGTTGGAAAGTTTTGAGGAAATAAATCATATGCACCCACACTTGCTTTGATCCAAAGTCTCAAGATCTTTTCGTAATATTGTTGTTTTCATAATCTTTATTTCAATCTACACCTCAAAAGAGCAATGAGCCTTTGAGGGAATTTTGAAAGCGAGTTTATCATTTAATGTTACGTGTTTATAATCTTTATTTCAACCTACACCTCAAAAGAGCAATGAACCTTTGAGGGAATCTTGAGATTAAGTTTACCATTTAATGTTTTGTTTTCATAAACTTTAGTTTAGCATACATCGGGAAGATCAATGAGCCTTCATATGTGTTTTGGAAGTAAGTTTATCTAAGCTTACATGTTAAAACCAATCATTCCTATTTACTTCTAAATCCTCTTGCTCTGAATTTACTTGAGGATATAGAAGCGTTATAGTTTAGTCCTAGTTGTAGTTGAAGTTACAAAACTAGAGAAAACCTCAGTTGCAACACAAAGAGTTTTATAAACCTTGTGCTCTCAGTTGAGATAAAAAGATAGGAATTTAGTTTACTTTTTATTTTTACACATAATCAACAAAAGAGGGAGCTACCCCTCCTAATTTCAAGAGCAGTCTAAATGTGCATAGTTGTCCATTTTCAATATGCACTCCAAAGGTGCAAATTGAAATGCCAACAGTTTTTTGGCACCCACCGTGGGGTGCAAGGCATAAAACTTCAAGAAAGCTAACACTTTATGACATGAAAATGAGCATTTGGCATCATATTGCATGACCCATACAAAAGCAATGGATGATAACAACAATAATGTTGGAAATAATGATAGAAATTAGAGATGTCCACCCTCATTACATTGGGGTAATAACATTAGACCTTTGGATTTTCAGGTAAATCATGAGTTACCTAAAGAGCCAAGGAAGCACTTTCCCTGGTTTCACGACAATGGAAGTCAACACCTGGATGAACATTTTTCTAAATTCACAATGGCTTGCACCATCTTGCATGTGGCATATGAAGACAACATAGTGCATCTCTTTGTGGAGACTCTTGTGGGAAATGTTTCTGACTGGTTCAATCATCTAAAGCGAGGAATTATTACAAGCTGGGAAACTATGAGCAAGAAATTTTTGACGAGATTCAAACCCACTAAAGACAATCATCTATTGTTTTCCCAACTTGCAAATTCAAAGATGGAACACAATGAGCACATGAGGGAGTTTTTTGCAAGATTTAATCATCTTGTTACTTGAACTTCTTCTATACTTAAACCATCACCAGAGATTTTGATGAGTTGTTTCATAAATATTCTTCCATCAGAGATAGCCTTCTTCATCAAGACGGTGAAAGAAACATAATTACAAACTGCACAAGAAAATGCCATCAAGTTGGAGAATAATATGATTACTTCTGGTTTGATGAAAACATATTCTATCAAATCTCTAGCTTAACAACCATACCAGCCAAAAGGAAATAAACTTTAACTTTTTTCTAGGCCACGGTTGCCAGCACCGCCACCAAGACAAATAGTTGAAGCTGCACATAATGCAACATATCAATACTACATGTCTTGAGAACCTAAGAATGAATCAGATTATGGGATATGTCGATACTACACCAAGCTCAAATTTTGTCCCTACAAAAAGTTTGAATGGTGTCTTACCATAGATGGACAACTTTGATGGTGACTCCGTTGCAAGATAATTTGAACCCATTATTGAAGAAAAAGAAGCCCCCTGCAACTACTCTCTTGCAGAAAATTATGGAAGACATTCAATACTTGTGTTTACATGTGCTCTGCACTTGAAAACACAAAAGGAAGAAGAATAGAGTCAGATAGCTAAAGAACAAATTAAGTGGTTGCAAATTCCACTTTTAAAAATTCACAAGAGAATGTTAAAGCGATTGCTCAAGACCTGTCTTTAGCAAACTTTGACATTGTAAACTCTGTGATGAAGACCAAGGTTAAGATTTCACAATTAGAGTATCTTTATGATCACCTTGAGTAGTTGGAAAGAATAATGCAATATGTAAAGAAAGAGGTTGTCATTCAACCTGCATTGCTTAAGTCATTTGTTCCAGTAGGAGAAAATCCTAAACCCTTCTATATATCTGTATATATAGGAGGATTCAAACTGAGCAATTGCATCATAGATTTAGGAGCTTCAAACAATGTCATGCCTCTACAAGTGATGAATGCATTAAGAATTTCATGCACTAAGACGCAAGACGAGTTTTATTCACTTGAATCTAAGTCAATGTCATTAGTCGAACAATTGAAGGACGCTCAAGTAAGATTTGCAGCTTGTCTAGAGAAAAATTTAGTGATGAATATCCTAGTGGCTAACATTCCAACCAGCTATGAAATGTTGTTAAGCCAAAGTTTCTGCAAAGATCTTGGTGGTGCAATGCAGTTAGATTAGTCGTTCGCAACCATTCTTGTAAAGGAGGGAAAAATAAGATAGAACCTTAGCCCAAATCCTGATTCATAGTGGTGAAATCCTTAGACCTCGTAACCCAAATTCTATATCAAGAAACAAGTCCTAGTAATTATGTTACTTTGTTAGAGATAGAAATTGAAATCCATAACATTGCTTGTTCTGAAAAGAGACTGATAGAGGATACAAAGTTATGGACAATGCAGTTTGAGGAGGGTTGTTCAACAACAATTTTAAGAGCAAGGGAAATGGTCATCTCCCCTAAAGGACAGTGCTGACAATTGAAATTCACTGAAGTTGAGAAAGAGACACTTTTTTTAGGCCTAAAAAATGCCAAAGACATGGAAATCAAACTCCTATGTGTTAAAGGAAATGTAGAGCTGATCAATGAGCCAATCAAAGGATATTTATAGGTTAGAAAAGATCACAACGACATTATAAAAATTGAGTTTGGAACTCGATTAACTGGTTTAAAGCATTCAACATCTCGAGGATCAATGACAACAAAACTAATGCCTTCGATATTATCTTTCCCATTTGCATCATATTCTGACTTTTGTTGGAGTACCTTTTCTTGGATATATGAAAATATGAGAATCTTCATCCTGGAGGGATTCTCTCTTGCAATGCCCATCAGAAGAGAAGTAAATCCTTTCAGGCAAAAATGGTATACATGGGAAGCTCTTCCCATTGCCATACAATAGGTAGTATTTGAAACATTTCATCCCTTTGGGGGTGGAGTGAATTTCTGTAAATAATTTTCTTTTGTTATAATGTGTTTTCCCTTTCTATAATGTTTTTGTTATGTCATGATGTTTTTCCCTATTTCGTAAAGTTTTGTCGTGTTTTAGGTGATTAGTTAGTCTTGTTTTAGGTGACTTTTAGGAAAATTCCAACTATTAGGTGGATTAGAAATAATCCCAACTCCAATGCCCAAGTAATAAATCATTGGTCTACGCTAAATATCTAGAGATCTCAATTCTTCTATGCCATAAGTATTTGACATGGTCCCTAGATGAAGCCTAATGTTGTACCCAAAATAAAAAAAATTGCTTCATTAAGGCATTTTGATAAAAATGGATAAAACCTTGTAAATTTGTCCTCAAAATTCAATAAAATTCAAAGTATTTGAAAAATAGCAATTGCCTATTCTTAGAAATTTCTAAACGACAAATGAAGCATAGGGTTTTTTTGGGTTTATTGTTAAGAAGATACTTGCCAATTTTTGAAAACTTTGAAATTAGGGTTTCAGGCCCCTATTTTTAGAAAATCCCTAAAAATAGGATCTTTCTAGAAATGGCTAAAAATGATCTTGATTGATTTATTTTTCATCACAATCACACTGATCTAGCCAGAATCACAAAAAAAGTCAGTTTTGCTCTGGTGGGTCTATTTCACTTTTTCAGAAGAAAAGTTAGGACCTCCGAGGTCAACAATGGCAGATGACTAGTACCAAGTCTTAGAATCTAACCTTCAAAATCTTCCATGGAAAAATCTAAGGCAAAAGATGCTCAATGATAGAGGGAATTTCAAAAGTTGAAAAATGCAAAAAAAAAACTAAGTCTAGAAAAAGGACGCCTTGTCACAAGGGAGATGCCTTTGCAGTCAATGCCTTGGTCAAATTTTCAATGCTCATGCATGTGAAGCAACTTTTCAATGCTCATGCATGTGAAGCAACTTTTCAATGCCCATGCATGTGAAGTGATGAAAGGAATCACAACGATGAATGTGGTCTCGTTGTCAACATCACGGTCAACCCAGTCAAGCAACACGGTGAACGTGAAGTGCAAGGAGAGTAAAATAATAATAAAATGACTAACATTGGAGCCAAACGTGCCCCTGCTAGCCAGGGGTGCCCAAGAATTCAAGAGGTAAAATATAGCTATTAAGTTTTGTAGTGTTGGGGGTCTTCTTCAAAATTTTGCTAGCTTTCCAATGAATCATCAAGCAAATTCAACAGATTCATCAAACACCAATAAACGAAAGTAGAGAAGAAAGATGCTAAAAGTCATGTCATAAAAAATAGTAGTTTATCAAGGGGAAAGCGCCCTTGTAGGCCAGGGTTTCCCAGAAGAGAAACCATTCAGAAGTCAATCTTTGGCTTAGTTATCCCCAGGTGATCTTCCCAGATTCAGCCTAGCTTTGCAATGAATCTGTTTGTCAGTCCATGGGACCTATCAAACGCAAGTGGTTATTGATCAAGTAGACATGTAAAACGAAGGATAAATGAAGTTGATCAGAGCAAAAGTGCCCTTGCTAGCTAGGGGTACACAACATTTTGAGCAACTAGATGAAGTTTTTGGCAGTTGTCTTCTCCAAGACATCTTCTCATAATTCTTCCAGCTTCATGATGAATCTAGTAGCCAATGCACGAGATCTGTCAAACACTCACAAATGAAGATCAAGAGCGAGATGTTGAAAGTCAAAGGAAGTTGAAAACCATGAAAATTTAGCTAAGTATAGAGAAAAAAGCACCCTTCTAGCAAAATGTGCCCAAATTTTTGGATCATCAGATGCAACTTTCATGTTTTGAAAGTCCCAATAAGTCCTTCTCAGTTTTGATCAGGCTTCACAACGAGTCTGTCAACAAATTCAGCAAAGCAGTCAAACATGTGGCAATGAAGACCAAAATGGAGCATTTCATCGAGTGTTGCAAAGTGGAAATTGTGTCTCAAAAGCACAAAAGAATCCTTTCAGGCTAGGGGCGCCTAAGAATTTGAACCTCTTGAAATATTTTTCAGAACATGCACAACTAGTCATCCTTTCTGAGATTCTTCCAGCTTTGCGATGGATTCAACATTCAGTCCACGGGGATCATCAATCGCCAACAGCTATAGATCGAAGCACGAGAGGTCAAAATTATAGAAATTGAAAACCATCTGAAAAAATGTTTAACATTGGCAAGAAAAAGTACCTAATCTCAAAAAGGCGCCCAAGAATTCAAGTCACCAAAAGTCATTTTCAGGGCTTGCAACCTCCGGTAAGATCTCTTTAGAGTTGATCTAGCTTCGCAATGAATCTGTCAACCAAACCTCAAGATCAATCAGGCATCTAGAATCAAGGGTCAAACGAAGGAAGTTTATTAATGAAAAGATTAAAATCTTCAAAAATATTCTAACACTGCCAAGACTTGGATGCCTTAGCTCAAGGTGGGCCCAAGTTGACTTGAGTTCATAATTCTTGAAGACTTTCTCTTCCTCAAGGCATCCCAAAATTTGGGGAATTCTTCCTTGAGTTGATAGCCAATCACGTCAGATAACTCCTAAATCAGGGTTTGGATGCCCTAACTGATGCTTCCACCTCCTAATGATATTTATCAAGCATTTAGGTGTCTTTTCTAATTATTTATGTAGGTTGAATCCAAATGCCAAACACCGAATTTTATTCTCTACAACATTTGAAGGATCAAACGACAGGGGTTTTCAATATTCTTCATATTTTTAAGAACATGTTGCATAGAAGAACGTTTTTCTAGAGTTCATATCTCTAGGCATCATTTTTCAAAGGCACTAGTTCATAATCTTCAGATTTTTCAATTTTTTTTCAAGATTGGAAAATTTTCCCACAATTTCTTCTACTTCTATCTTAGGTTTTCTTGCATGTTCAAGAGATGTCCATTTTTTCACATATCTGACCAAATGGGTTTGTTTAGCACAAAATTGGCCACAAAACCCATGTGCTAGATTTTTCCAAAAAAAGTTGCCCCGCTACCTCCATTTTTTAGGGTTTTTGAAAAAATAATCTTTTTCAAAAACTAACATTCTAGGTCTACTTAGCATACAGGCGCCTACAAAACCCATGTGCCAGAATTTTTTGGGAAAAAATTGCCTCGTTGCTTCTACCTTTGGGGGTTTCTTTCATGTCCTTGCAAAAATCATTTTTTTAGAAAAAAGATGATCTAGGTCCATTTAGAACGATATTCTTAACAAAATTCCTTTTTCTTCCTTTCAGTGAAGCTATTTTTAACTTTTGTGCAAAAGTTGTCTGAATGTATCTATGTTCACAGTCAAACTTCACGGTTTCATCATGCAATATTCTTCCATTGAGAAAAATCAAGAAAAATGTCAAAAGCATAAAGTTGTAGAGGGAACAAAGATCATCACTCCAATTACAGAGTCGCCAAAGTTACTAATCAATCTCTTGCTAGTATCAAAGTGAGGATGGTGATTGCATTGATTTAGGTGAAGTACATACAGAATTCCAAAACCTCATATGTAGCATTTTCAACAGTGACCCTGTTGACTACAAGTTGAGTCAAGTTGCAACCATGTCAGCGAGTTTTGATGATGTAGCTGAAAAGGTGAAGTAGTTTCAGAGTTAGATTGCGGATGGCGAAGTGATGTTGCTGAGACAACACATCATTCAGAAGAGTATTAGTGCTCCAGATGATGAGGGAATTAACAACTTCTTGGAGGAGATGATTGCTCAAGATGGAAACCAGTGAACTACCAGTTGGGACGTCCTACCTTTTCCAAAGACAGCATTTAAAACAATAGTTTAACTTGATGCCTTTTCCAAGTTAACTCACTTTCCCACCTTTCATGCATGTCTATTTTTGGAGACACCTCTTGTACAGTCGAGTTCTTCTTTAGTTTTAAATCAATTAACTGATATAGTCTTTCCAATTAGCTGTTAGTTACATTTGCTTAGACATAGGAATAAATCTTTCTGATTGGCAAGACTGAGTGTTAACTCAAAGAGATTTTAGGGTTCCCTACTCCTTTGAGTGTTTATAAATAAGAGAAACCTTTCTCATTATTGTTTAATCGTTATTACTATAACAAAATTGCTAATCCTTTGTGCCTTCAAGCTTTGCTAGTCAATATCTGTTCACTTTGTTTAGTGTATTTTAGTTGATCGTATATTGTATGTTTGTCTTCTTCATACAATTTGTTGTCCCAAAACGTGTAATTGTTGTTGGAAATTTTTGAGGAAATAAATCATATGCCCACACTTGCTTTGATCCAAAGTCTCAAGATCTTTTCGTAATATTGTTGTTTTCATAATCTTTATTTAGATCTACACCTCAAAAGAACAACGAGCCTTTGGGGGGATTTTGAAAGTGAGTTTATCATTTAATGTTATGTGTTTATAATCTTTATTTCAGTCTACACCTCAAAAGAGTAATGAGCCTTTGAGGGAATCCTGAGATTAAGTTTGTTGTTTGATGTTTTGCTTTTATAAACTTTAGTTTAGCATACATCGAGAAGAGCAATGAGCCTTCAGATGTGTTTTGGAAGTAAGTTTATCTAAGCTTGTGTTAAAACCAATCATTCCCAGTTACTTATAAATTCTCTTGCTTTGAATTTACTTGAGATATAAGTGTTATAGTTTAGGCCTAGTTGTAGCTGAAGTTATGAAACTAGAGAAAACCTTAGCTACAACTCAAAGAGTTTTATAAACCTTGTGCTCTAGCTGAGATAAAAAGATAAGAATTTAGTTTACTTTTTCTTTTTACACATAATCAACAAAAGAGGGAGCTTCCCCTCCTAATTTGAAGAGTAGTCTAATTGTGCATAGCTGTCTGTTTCCGATACACACTCCATCTAGGTGCTAATTGAAATGCCAACAGATCCAAACTAAATATCACATTTAGTTTATTTTATTTTGTAATTAATTATATATTTATTTAATTACCTTAATTATTTAATTAACCTAGGTATTTGAATAAGTGTGATTTATTCCCCTATACAACCTTCTAAACAAAAAATTGACTCAATATTAAGTTTATATTACATGATCATATTTATATATATTACAAAAGTAATAAATATGTCTTTCCCAATCATACATAAAATAAAAACTAACAAAAATACACATTACCTAATTTTTTGGTTGTGTAAAAATTAATAAGACAACACAACAATGCACCCACTCAATTTCTTAATAAGCACTAGATTGGCATTGCACATATTCAAAGTTACAAACAATGAATAAAGTGTAAAATTTCATATGTTCATTTATCGCAATTTTTTAAGGGGTTTTTAGAACATTGTTTATAAAAAAAATATAGAAGATTATTATTGAAGGTGCAAGTGAAAGACATAAAATTGTTATAAGGAAGTATAATAAACATTTTTTTTTATAGTAGAAATGATTTTTTACAATCTATGAAGATGATTTAAAGTGCTTATGAAATTAACTATATATGCACTTTTCGTCAATATTTGAAATCATAGTGTTATCAATTTAACATTGGTTTTCCTAATCCCAAACAATGAATTAATGCTCCAACATAATAGGTGTTAGTTCGGTTAGCTGTCAAGAATCCAATTACATGTCAATCTTCAGTAGTTAGTTGTCAGTTTATTTAACAGATATTGTAGTGAAGTTATTGTCTTCTCTATTTGTTGTATCACTTGATGAATAAGGTATGGCATTGAGTTCCTCTAATTTCTCTTTTTATTTCTGCTCTATTCTCTATATTCTTTTGCTGTGTTATATTTTAATACCCCACTCACATTCCGAAGCAAAGTGATGGCCACAAAAAGTAAACGGGAAAGGCGTATCTGTACATCCAAAATACGGGATTTCCGTGACAGCAATATCATTGTTTGGATACAATTCATACCGATCCTGTTGGATCGGACCTTTGGACTTGTTTAACTGGTGTAATATCAATTGTATATGCAATTTCAGCAACCTGCCATTAATTTTCAAGAAAAGATGAGACTAAATTCTATTCTCAATCTCTCTGTTATCCTCAAAGATTAAACATTACACACTAGAGAAAAATAGCATTAAAATAATTAAGCCTAAGAGGGTATCAAATAACGCCTAAGGGAGCTCATGCGAACAGTAAGCGGCTTCGCCTATCCATCCTACTGTCGCAAGGAATATTTTTAGTCACAAGATCCATAGCTGCATTCAACCTATGTTTCCCAACTTTTCTTAAGATCAAAAAAATTATAGTCCTTGCAGCCTGGCGCAGTCCCAAACCGCCCAAAAGCTTGCACAACTAGATAGCAGGGGTATCGTTGCCATGCAGCTTCCTAAAAGCAATGTAAACTGGATGGGTTGAAGGCGTGGAGGAAACAATCTTGTTGATGGAATAACACTATTGTTGTAAAAACTCAAAAACAAGTTTGAACAAGCACCCTGGGTACTGCCTCGGATAGAACAGTTGGTAGTTAGGAAGTCAATAGAGCATAGCTATCCTTAGGAAGAGTAAGTGTTTAAGTCAAATCAAATCTCTCCGGATCGTATAAAAGCTGCAGTACTAGACAGTCCATCGTTTAGGGCTCCTCCTATATCGTTCCCTCCACGCCACTCAGGCCAAAAGGAAATAATTGTCAACAACAGTATAAAATCCTCCTCCTACATAGACCTGCTGTTCTTGTGTCAATTCAATAAATATCATTTAAACTTCTACCAGCCAGCCTGCATCGTTACGCCTCCTCCCGTATGCTTATTCATGCTAGTAAAAGTAATACAATTGGTACAAACTGGGTAGTGTGTTACTACATCTTATGCGGTCACCCCATTATACCTAGGATTGCATACTTTTAGTCATCAGATGTTTGAGGCGAGTTTAAAGACATCCGTATGTATAGCTAGGTAGCGTGGAAAAATTAAATGGAGGTGTCAGACCCCTTTGAGCTGTAATCCAGACACCCTGAATAGAAAATTACTTCATTCGCCCAAACCCAAGCAAACCAATGAATAAATCTTGATTCTGTTTAAACCACGTATACTGCAACTCCCTCGGCACATTATAGAATGATGCAAGTGACTGACGAGAGAGATGAAGTGCTTGATTCAGTAGCTCTCTACACTTCTGAGAAATGTGATGGGACAAATGATGTATATTCTTGTCAGCACCGTAAAAACTCTCATTTGGAGCCCCACGCCACACTTTAGCTCTTATGAGATTAACCACCTTATTCAATTGTTTAAATGATTAGGAGGCACGAAAATATATATATATCCACCCCTTTAGATAAGGATCTCTCTAGTTGAAAAAAAAAACGAAAAAAAAAGAAGAAGAAGAGGAGGAATAGGTATGAAATCAAGGATTGGTATGTTCTACTTCCCTTTTTGTCACTTTAGTTATGCAAAGTTAAATATTATTTATAAGGAAAGAAAATAGTATGTATATATGAGTTGAGTAAAATTAGATATTATTTTATTAACAAGGAAGCTTCATATATTTATTTATGTTATTTCTTTAGCTAGTAGATTTAATATTTATAAAAAGAAATAAAATCATTTTAAATATGGATATGAATAAGAGGAGTTAGTAGACCTTTTAAATAAATAAATGCTTCTTATGGAGATAAGAGGAATTTTTATTTGGATTTAATATTATTAATATTAAGAAAGGGGAGTGGGAATATTAATATATTAATTTTGAGAGGAGTGTTAATATATTGGTATTATCGTTGTTATGAGAGAGAGTAACAGTAAAGTTAGCATCATTATAAATGTTATCACACAGGGGAGTATTTTAGATAATAAAAGGAATTAGTTGTGTTTCAAGTGTGAAATATGGACATTACACATTGGTAATAAACATTATTATTAATATTATAAGTAATAGTAGGGTTAGTGATAGATGTGGTAATAAATATTATGAGAAATGTTATTCTTCAAGAGTAGTAATAAACAAATCAACTAAGCTAGAATGAGATTTAATATTAATATGATTATTCAATAAACTAATAATAGCATTATTGAGGTTAATATCATTACTTCAGTCAAAAGGAATTAATATTAGGATGTTTTTTAATATAAATACATATTAATTTATTTAGCAAGCTATATTAAGTATATAGAAAAAAAATGTTAGGTTTTCTAGCTAAAGAATTGGGTATGAAAATAATGACAAGAATTTTATATAAGAATTTTAAAAATATTTTAAAAAATAAAATAAAATATTAAAATATTTTATATAAGAATTTTAAAAATATTTTAATAATCTTATTTTGTTTTTAGTTTTCTCAATTTCATAATTACACTCAATTTGACATAATATCAAGAGCATGCTATCCAAAAGTAAAAATTTAAATTTAAATACAATCAAATAAAAATTATAGGATCATCTTAAGATCCACCTTCATCAAAACTTTGTTTATTGAGAAACATTTTTTTCTAGTTATTCTTTTTCATGTTTTCTACTATAGACATAAAATTTTAAATACACAATTCAAATTCCTTATTTTTATTTTTTTATGAACAAAATCATAATCAATTCAATCTCCAAATCAGTCATAATCATTGAGAAAAAAGTTTCAAATCCAACTTAATTGAATTACCATACTTTTCTTCAGATCCCCTATGCTTCTTCCTATGCGAGAAACCTTAGATTTCTTCATCTACTTATCATTTTTAGATCAATAGTTTATCAAATAATTTTTAATAGTGTTCCCAAATCATTCTAAACCAATATCCAACATCAAAATCTTTTATTTAATTGAATTTAAATCTTAATTTCAACAAGTTCATAAATTCAATAACAATTCTTTCTTGTATAAGAAAACCCACCTTCAACAAGATAAACATTTTTCACACAAAAATTCTAAATTTTATTGTTTGAATCAAAATAAAATCTTTTTAAAAATAATTTTATGATAAAAGATCCCACCTAATTATTTAACAATTTGAACAAAATTGAAAAAAAAAAACATGTGGAATCATAATCCACTTCAATCTTCAATAACCTTGTGTTCTTCCTAGAATTCCAATTTTTTTTTTTTTTTAAAAATCCTATATCTATTTTAGAAATGATTCCTTTTTCTTATCCCAAATTCTTAATTATAAAATCTTAAAATAAGATAATAAATAATTCTTTTTAACTAAAGAATTTTAATAAAATATTATTAGTATAATTCATGTATTTTATTAAAATGTAATTAAATTCTAATTCCAAATTTAATTTTAATTTCACTAATTAGCTCTCCCAATTCTAATATAAAAATATACTTTTAATTCTAGTTCATTAGGTTTTGCCAATTTATTTCACAAAAATTGATTTAAAATTTTTTACAGATCAAAATTAAGGATAGATAATTTGCAAAGTTAATTAAAATTAATCCATCAATTTATTTTCTATTTTCTATTTTCTATTCATTTTCTTATTTTAAAATTGTAATTTGAAAATTAAGATAATAATATTTTATGCTTTATCAAAAGAAAATAGATTAAAATATTATTTCTTCCCTTCATTCAATTTTTCTTAGAAAATATTTAATAATAAAATATTATATTTTCAAATTATAAAATCTATCTAAGGAATTCTTTATCCACCATTCACAAATAAAAGATAAAAATAATTAAACATTTTTTTTATTTAGCTAAGTTCCTATCATACTACCCATCCACTAACATTCCAATAAATATTCATATATGTTCATTGAAATATTTTTATTCAAAATGATTGGGAATGAAGGTTGCTACAACTATATATTAAGGCGCTTGGTTGCCTTTGAGAAGTCGACTATTTTTTAGATAATTTCTATCATAACTTAAGCCTTGTGTTCAACTATTGATTTAAGGATGAAAAAATGAATTTATAGATTACAAGACAAAATCTTAATGATTAGAAAGTGATAAATATTTTATGTTAAAATTTATTAAAGTCATCATACACTCTTATTCATTTTTTTTCTCATTTTTATATTAAAATAGTTCATAATTGGGTAATCATATTAGGGGAAAAACTGCTCTCTCATTTCTATCTCCTTTCATTCACTATTGGAATAATATTTATTAACATTTTGATAATTAGGTGTATTTATCAACACAATTAACTATTTATATGTATATTTTAGTGTAATATGATTGAGATTTTCTTTTCTTTTAATTTTTTTAAGATAAAAACATGATTAAATTAAATATTTATTTAAAATAAATTTTTAGAATCACATTTTTTATTAATTACAAAATTAAATTTAATATAATAAATTTAATTCTTTTAAATGATTTGTATTATTTAATTTTTAAAATTATTTATAATTGTAAGACTTCACCTTGTAAGCACTTAGTACCACACTAATTTGTTATATGCTTTTCTTGAATTAATGATTAGATATATGGTGGATGATGAATAAGGTGATCTTTGGGCAATATTCTTGCATTTCGTGTTGACATTATGTTTTTTCGTCACTACTCTGAAGGTAACATATTAAAGTAATATATAATTGTTACTTACAATCATGTTGGTAATGTGCAGGAAGGTAATAGTGTTGGCATGAAAAGGGGGAACCATCAAGAGCAAATCGAAAGACTTTTTTGAGGAAATAAAATTGATCCTTGATTTGGGGCCTAGAAACAAGTAGAGTCAATGTATTGGAAGACTAAGGTTGTGAGGGTTGTTTTAAAATGGCTAACTTATTTAAGGCATGTGGGGATACTTAGTTGTGTGTCATGTGAGATGTAAGTTGGGGTCAAGGTTTAGAAACCATTATCTAAGTTGAAATTCATATAGGTCTTGGAGAAGGTCTTTAAAGAGGGGTGTTCGACAATTTCCTTGGTTGGGATGCAAAAATAAAACCCCTGGGGTCTATGCCATAATGGTAGGGGTCAAGTGGGCATGCAATAGGGTCCCAAGGGCATGATTTGACCCCTAAAAAGTCCTAATAAATAAAGAAAAGTGACAAATTTTGAAGAAAAGATGGAGGGATTGTTTAAGTGCATGTTACCCTCTTTAATGAGGAAAGATCATCATTGATGGGGGAGGTACACTCCACACCTTCCCATCCAAGAGTGGCAATTTGTGAAACTTTTATATGTTTGGAGAGGAAGAAGGAGTGGGGTGTGACCCACTTCTCCTTTTGGAGAACTCTAGTGAATATGGTAGGAAGAATGAGGAGAGGAGAGGAGGAGTCTTTTGGGAGAGATAGTGATCAAGATGGCTTGGAGAGAAAGGAAGGATAAAAGAGTTAATTTCCTCACCCAAAGAAGAGAGATAAGTTCTCCCTTACTTTTATTTATTTGTTCTAAGAAAGTGATATGTTGCATGGATCATGGTTGAAACGGAGAGTAGAGAACCTTCAGGGCAAAGTGTGACACTTCCTGAACCTTTTTTTCCAATCTCTCGATTCTCCCTTTCAGCTTGTCAATTTTTTCCCTTGCATGTTCCTTTTTCTTATAATCTTCTTTCAAGGGGGAATTTCCCTCAGCCGTATTAGAGGCCTGGGGTTTAATGGCAGAGCCCTTCTTCAAACTTTTAGACATGTGGGAGGCACTACTCGTTGAGACAGACTGGTCATCCCCTCCTGCTACTTGTTCCTCGAGATCTTTGCTGTCACTCCCATTACCATTATCTGAATCTGAAGCCTCCTTGAGACTTCCCACTTTATCTTGCTTAAAGACCAATCTATTGGATCTGCAGAGGGTATTAGCTTCTTTAGTGATTTCAATATCAGAATCAATTTGGTGGAGGCAGAATTTTGTTTTCTTATAAGCTTTGGCCTTCGGTCTCAGGGTAGGAGCAACATGTTTTTTATCCTTACCCTTTTCCCCCATAACCATCGCAAGAGATGTACCATGGGGAAGGGATTTCAAAGCGGGATTTTTTAAGCATTTTTTCTTGCTTGGGCCCGACACATCCAAAATGCTAGCAGAAGGGGGAGTAGAGGAAATCGGGGTTTCGTCAAGAGTGGTCGGACAAGGGACTTCTTGCACAGTGATAGGATGAGCAGGGAAAAGGGCCATATGAAAATGGTAAAGCCTAGACATAAGGCCTTGGTGCAAGATGGTGTAATTCTTTCCAGAAAACGAGGCTTCATTAAACTCAACAACAGTGCTATCCGGAGAATAGAATAGGAAAAATGGAATGGAAATATACTGGTTATTCCTAAGGTGGTTAAGGAAGTTAAAATGGTAATAGTAATAAACCCCATACCTTCCTTCCAGTGTGAAGTACTTCATGATCACCATACAAATTTTGTCCCACGGTTCTAGAAGCGCCTTGTGGTCATATCCACCCTGCAGCTTGACAGGTTTTTCCTCACCCCGGAAGAACTGGTTAAGACTAATCTGGTATGGCACTTTTGTGGTTTTCTTCTAGGTACGACTACTATTTTGAAGTCCCATAGCTCTAGCAATAACCTCCTCAGAGACTTCAAAAGAAATTCCACCAATGGTAACCCTACCATCATTCCAAGAGGTGACAAACTTAATTGATAGGCCCTCGTCATGCCTAGTCATGTTCTCCATATACTGGGCAATGTCGTCCTCTTTGCAAATGTTCCAAACAGTGGCATCCGATTTCCATTCGTCACACTTGTCTGGCTCCATGCGCACTCTGTCCCCACCCATAAAGCCCACACAAAAGTCACAAACCACCGAAACAGTAAAGAGATAACTAGGGAAAAAGCGATGGCAATCAATTCTAGAAAAGTCAACAGAGAAAGGGCCAGTAAGAAGTGACAAGAAAAGTCAAAAAAGAAGGCAATAAATGCCACAGCTCACATCCCATGCAAAGGTAGTAGCTCCCTCGTGAGAATCACCCCAAGCACGTAAGGGCATGATATCGACGTAATACTTAGCCAGCTCAAAAAATCTAATAAAATCCGCTAACTTATGAGGCTCAACACAACAATTTAGGGGGTTCAAAAAATGATGACTCCACCAGCCATTAGGGGTAGAAGGACTCGCCTTACCATCAGCCCAAAAGAGGTCATACATGCCAAAGGACAATTGCATGATATCCATCACCTCACATAGTAGCCAATTATTAAAAACCATGCTCCTGTCAGAAATACTAACCAAAGTTAGTAGGAGCCCGGCTAAAATGAGAAAACACCATCTAGGGCTCATCATTTAAATTGTTTAGATCTTCCCTTAAACAAGCCAGAGTTGAGGGGGGCAAAAGATCCACTTTTCGCCAACACCATAGCCCTTCAATATCCAGACCCGCCACCGCCAAGCTGTCAGCAGTCCCATTCCCCTCCCTATAGACATGTTGGATAGTAAAGTCCTGTAGACCAATTAGGAGGGAGAAAATGTCCTCCATAATACCTTTTAAAGACCACCCCGCAAACATATTTGAGCTACAAGATATGTTTAATAGATTGTCTTAAATAACATTTATTGTGCAAAAAAAATTAGTCTGGAAACCACCAACTGCTTTGCAGTTTCACCAAAACCAATAGTTGTATTGCAGTGTGTAAAACAAGGTTGTCGATGGCTTGTGGATTGGCTATCCAGCCCCAAGAATGCACCGGGGCATGGATGCTTGCCTTATCCATGCAGCATGCTTCATCCATGTTACGACCGACATTCTTGATTTTCTCGCTTAAACAAAAATTTAAACATTTTAAATATAAAAATTGAACATTTATTTAAAAAGATAAGATTAATATATTATATATAGATTTTTTTTATGTAAAACTTTTAATATTTAATTATAATTTTAAAATTGTAAAAAAAATTAAAATATTAATAAAAATTTTAAATTTAATTTTAATGTAAAATATATATAAATATTTAGTATAAAAAATATTTAAATTTTCAAAAATTGTTTCTATTAAATTAACTTAAATTGATATCTTTGATATAAATTATTTAGGTAAATCTTTAAATTTAAAATTTTTTAATATAAAATGAATATAAATTCTAATGTTTGTTTGATTTTTTTGGAATAAAATTTAAAATGTTTAATGTATAAGATTTTAGGTAAATTTTCAAATTTTAAAGTTTTCTTAATATAAATTTTTTTGAATAAAATGTTAATTTTAAACTTTTTTAATATAAAATAAATATAAAAGTTTAAAATTTAAAATAAAATGAATATAAATTCTAATGTTTGTTTAATTTTTTTAGAATATTAAATTCTAATACATATTAACTTGATTTAATACATATATATGAATATATTATTATTATTGTATAATGGCTTGCTCCTCGTAGAAAATGGGGATTTATCATCAAATCATATCTAAGTTAAAATATATTATATTTTGTGGACATTTTTAATTCATTTTGTTAAAAAGATAAGATATGACTAATACTAAAGATAAGATAAGAAACTATTATAAAATGATTAATTTCATAGTTAAAAAGATAATTCTATGAAGCTTTAAATATACATATATATTAATCTTTAAATCTTTATTTTAAAAAAAATTATATTATATTTTATAAATTTATACATTAAATTTTAATATTTAAGTAATACTAAAATATAAGATGTTCATTATTGATTATAATTTTTAGATTATAATATTGATTAAAGATATATAATTATATTTATAAGATTTAAATTCAATAATGAATTTAAAAAATATTAAATCAATCAAATATTATCCAAAATACTAAATAAATAAAGTATAAAATATTATAATATTATATTTAAATTTTATATTTAAAATGTTAAATAATTCTAAGGTTAAATTTTTATAATTAATAACTTACCTTTTAATGATGTTAGTAAGTTTTTTAATTAAAACTAAATATTAGATTTTCAAGAATATTAACATAACTAAATATATTGACTAAAATCTATTATCCAAAATACAATGAATACAATTTGAGGAACATGAATTATTGATTATGTAATTTTGTATGTATAATATATTTAAAAAAAATTTAAAAAAAATTTTAAAAAAATTAAAAAAAAAAAAAAATTATTTTAATATTTTTTAAATTAGAAATATATTAGATATATGTTGAATGTATTCAACTATCAAAATATGAAATTTTAAAAAATAAATTAACATTTTATTCAAAAAATATATATTAAGAAAACTTTAAAATTTAAGATTTACCTAAAATCTTATACATTAAACATTTTAAATTTTATTCAAAAAAATAAACAAACATTAGAATTTATATTATTTTATATTAAAAAGTTTAAAATTTAAAGATTTACCTAAATAATTTATATTAAAGATATCAATTTAAATTAATTTAATAGAAACAATTTTATGAAAATTTAAATATTTTTTATACTAAATATTTATATATATTTTACATTAAAATAAAATTTTAAAATTTTATTTAATATTGTAAATATTTTTTACAATTTTAAAATTATAATTGAATATTGAAAGTTAAAAGATAAATAAAAATAAAAATAAAAATAATATATAACTCTTATCTTTTTAAATAAATGTTAAATTTGTGTTTTTAAAACGCCATAGATAAAAAAGGATGGCATTGCTTTTGTTTATACTCTTCCAGCGACGTATCGGTAAACTATCATCTTTTTATTAAATGCTATAGGGGAGAGGTCCTGTAGTTGTGCACCCTAACTTCGCGCTTCTAATTATCCTATGTGGAAATTTCAAATCACTCCCAATTTTTTACAGCAGCTTACTTGGCAAGTCCCCTGCTTATAACTTTCGTTTCAGGGCCACATCATCAAATATGATGCCACATCAGCATGCTTTTTGTTAAGGTATCTAAAAAGGCCCAAAAAAAAAGTGCTACCAATACTTGTGCATTCACATCATGGATAGTTGAACGCTGATGTGGCATCACATGATTGGTTACTTTTTAGATCAAAAGAATACATTTTGTTTAGTTATGGTTAGTCAAGTCACAACTATTGGCATTATATAAACAACTACTATCACAACTATTGGGTATTATATTAACAACTACTATCACAACTATTGGAACATGCTCAACTATTGGGTATTATATTAACAACTACTATCACAACTATTGGAACATGCTCAACTATTGGGTCCTCTCCCCTAGGGTTTTTTTACGGAGTCTGAGGCGAAATCAAGAACAAGAACTGCTGGCCGTAGCATGGATAAGGCATGCCGCATGGATAAGGAAGGCATCCATGCCCCGGTGCATTCCTGGGGCTGGATAGCAAGTGCCCAATAAAAGCCTATCGGCTAATAAAATCGAGAGAATGTATTGCATCTGAATATGGGAGTATCTTTTGTTAAGGGCATCATTTATTTGTATCCCTGTACATAAGCTACGAGAAAATGGATAGAGGTGTTCATTTTCCGGGTTGATCCACTTTACATACAATTCCAACTGTCTGAGCCATTAAATATTCATATAATTTTGGAATATAATTATCAAAACAAAAAGAAAAGGTGCTTGTACGAACAAAATAATATTGGTTGTTAAGAGAGAAAAAAAAATGTGTTATGTACAACGGAATAAAATAGCTGCATTCAACCTATGTTTTCGAACTTTTCTTAAGATCAAAAAAATTATAGTCCTTGCAACCTAGAGCAGTCCCAAACCGCCCAAAAGCTTGCACAACTATATAGCAGGGGTATGGTTGCCATGTAGCTTCCTACGCGGAAGAAAAGCAATGGGTTGAAGGCGTAGAGGAAACAATCTTGTTGATGGAATAACACTATTGTTGTAAAAACTCAAAAACAAGTTTCAACAAGCACCTTGGGTAATGGAACGGTTGATAGGTAAGTAATTAGGAAGTCAATAGACCATAGCTATCCTATGGAAGAATAAGTGTTTAAGACAAATCAAATCTCTCGGGATTGTATAAAAGCTGCAGTAGACAGTCCATCATTTAGGGCTCCTTCTGTATCGTTCCCTCCAACTCTTCGGTTCCGTATGAGATTCTCTTGGCTGAAACTGGTATGTTCCCGTTGGAGGCATCTGCTGTCATCCGGTTAATAAGTTATTTAAAAAAAGTTGAGAACATGGATTTGCACCGCTGGCCCAAAATGGTTGTTGGGGAGGAGCTAAACCGTAGAAAGAAGACTTGGATGAAGCAAAATAGCAAGTGGTTGAACAAATGGAACATTAAACTACATGAGTGCCCCAACACTAATGCTGAGATAAAAAAGTTTGTGCTAGAAAAGTTTAGGTCTACTATGTGGACTAAGCAGGTTGGCCGTAAAAAGTCACATTATATCCAGGTGTTCAACCCCACGTGGGAGCATGATGAGAAAGACTATTTAAGGGTTACAATTAAAGGCAAGGCTAGGCTTTTGGTCGCACAAATAAGAACCGGGTCACACCATCTTAGATGCGAGACAGGTAGGTGGGCTGTTCCCAAGGAGGCTTGGGAGCAACGAACCTGTATTTTTTGCAACAAAGGGACTGTCGAGACTGAATGGCACCTCATGATTGAATGTGCTGCTTATGATGATATCCGTATCCAATATGAAGACATTTTGAAGGTGGACAATCTAAATGAGCTTTTTAGGGAAACTAAGCTCCTCAAAACTGCTAGCTTTCTGATCAAGATATATAATAGAAGGGCTGATATAGAAAATAAATTGAAAATGGTTAAAGTTTCGGTGCTTGGTCCCATAGACTGATGGTCTCGTGGACGTCATTAAAAACCATTCATTCATTCATTCATTCCACGCCACTCAGGCCAAAAGGAAATAATTGTCAACAGCAGTACAAAATCCTCCTGCACCATGAGCTACATAGACCTGCTGTCCTTGCGTCTAATTCATTAAATATCATTTAAATTTCTACCAGTCACCCTGCATTGTTACGCCTCCTCCCGTATGCTTATCCATGATAATAAAAGTAATACAATTGGTACAGTCCACATCTTCTGCGGTCGCCCTATTATAGGATTGCGTACGTTTGTCATCGTGGAAAAATTAAATGGAGGTGTCAGACCCCTTTGAGCTGTAATCCAGACACTGCCACCACTTGACCCCCTGAATAGAAATTACGTCATTCGCCCAAACCCAAGAAACCAATGAATAAATCTTGACTCTGTCTAAACCACGTTTACATGCAACTACCTCATCACATTATAGAATGATGCAAGTGACTGACGAGACAGATGAAGTGCTTGATTCAGTAGCTCTCTACACTTCTGAGAAATGTGATGGGACAAATGATGTATATTCTTGTTCAGCACCTTAAAAACTCTCATTCGGAGTCCCACGGCACACTTTAGCTTTTATGAGATTAACAACCTTTTTCAATTGTTTAAATGACTGCTTAATAAAGGAGGCACGAATATATATATATATATATATATATATATATATATATATATATATCTCCACCCCTTTAGATAAGGATCTCTCTATTAAATAAAAATAACAATAGGAATAGGTATGAAATCAAGGATTGGTATGTTCTATCATATTTTGTTAAAAAAGAAAAATTTCCTTGTCACTTTAGTTATGCAAAGTTAAATATTATTTATAAGGAAAGAAAATAGTATGTATATAAGAGTTGAGTAAAATTAGAGTTGAGTTGTGCACCCTAACTTCACGCTTTTAATTATCCTACGTGGAAATTTCAAATCACTCTCAATTTTTTACAGCAACTTATTTGGCAAGTCCCCTTCTTATAACTTTCATTTCAGGGCCACATAATCAAATGTGATGCCACATCAGCATGCTTTTTGTCAAGGTGTCCTAAAAGGCCTAAAAAAAAAGTGAGACCAATACTTGTGTATTCACATCATGGGTAGTTGAGCGTTGATGTGGCATCACATGATTGGTTGTTTTTAGATCAAAGGGATACATTTTTTTAATTATGGGTAGTCAAGTCACAACTATTGGACATTATATTAACAACTACTATCACAACTATTGGACATTTTGATTAATTATGAGAGAGAGAGTAATAGTGAAGTTAGCATCATTATAAATGTTATCGAATAGGTTGAGTATGTTAGATAATAAAAGGAATTAGTTGTGTAAGTGTGAAATATGGACATTACACATTGGTAATAATAAACATTATTATTAATATTATGAGTAATAGTAGGGTTAGTGATAGATGTGGTAATAAATATTATGAGAAATGTTATTCTTCAAGAGTAGTAATAAACAAATCAACTAATATAGAATGAGATTTAATATTAATATGATTATTCAATAAACTAATAATAGTATTATTGAGGTTAATATCATTACTTCAGTCAAAAGGAATTAATATTAAGATGTGTTTTAATATAAATACATATTAATTGATGTAGCAAGCTATATTAAGTATATCCAAAAAAAATATTGTTAGGTTTTCTAGCTAAATAATTGGGCATGACAATAATGATAAGAATCTTATATAAGAATTTTAAAAATATTTTAAAAAATATATAAAAAATTGACATTATACACTATTAAAAAAATTAATTATTACTTTTTTAGTATATTTTTTTATTATTATTATAAATTATAGAAATCTAAAATCTTTTCTTTTTAATATACATTTTTTTTTCTATATTATAATTTAATTTTAAATGAATAGATAAATATAATATATATTTTAAAAATTTATTAATTATTAATTTTGTTAGCATACTTAGATAAGGTATTTAAGAGCCATACAAATTTCACAATACACACAAAAATATGTCCCCAACAAATTGACAAATAAAACTCCATCTCATATATGAATCAACTGATTATATTCACCAAACTAACCCCATTCATACATTTGGAATTAACAATATTTCACTAAAGAAATCCAAAGTATTGCACTTAAAAAATGCCATTATTGTTTATAAGCCATACTATATAATCTATCTACCATATTATTTGATATAACACATATAGTCCATAAAATATAAAAGAGCAAGAGGGTAAATTGCCTAGGTCCGCAACTCCCCTTGCCCCTTCCTCTCCCTTGCCACTCTAACAGACATTCACATTTCTCACAACTAGCTTCCCACATATGATGAGAGGAGTCAAGTGCCATCACCTCTTAAGTCTTCATCATATCAACACAAAAATATATTGAATTTAACTTCAAAAGAAATATTTACCTTTAATCCTTTTTCTTGTTTAGTCATCGCCTTATGCACACGACACATATTCTCACTCAACCTATGAAAATGTACTATATGATAGTTAAAAAAATCTTCAACCTAGTTTTCAATACCCTTGATATTGTCATGTTGTAATATGTACCCTTGACCAAAGATAACACAATGACATAACTTAGAGATTGAGACCCATCAAACATAATCCTTCTACCCAAAGATTGATGCAAATTTAACGGGAATCTTGCCATTGCAACCCTAATCAACACACTAAGGGTACCATCCATGTTGTTAGCAAGTTCCTAAATTTTCACCATCCATAACCTTAAGTCTAGGCTAATAATCTCCCTCTCTAAATACATTGTGAAGCCTTCCAATGTCTCTTCACCAATCATCCTTGCCTTGCATTTCTTATTGTCTGCCTAATCTAGACACACTACTCTTACCTTTTTCATCCTTCGAAGCATAAAACCTTATCATTACATCAAAATGTATAAAACCCATTGTGACCCCATGTCTAATCAACGTACATCATAACAATAATCTTGCCCACACCAAATCCAAAGCATATCACTCCATAATAACTCCTTGCCACACTTGGCACTCCACCTATTGCATCTTCACATAGACACACAATCATCCTATCATTATCTTGTTAACCAACTCTTTATCAAACAAAAAATACTAATTATTTATAAAGTTAAAATTATTATAATAAAAGATCACATCTTTAAACATAGACCATATCCTTAAATTTATTATTATAATAATTAAAATAATAAATATAAAATAAAAATTCAATTTAAACTTTATAATTATCTTAACAAGTACAAAATTAAACCCACAAACTTGTAGATTTGGCCTTGGAGGGAAGATCCTAGTTTGAGAACTTTGTAATTATATGGGACAATAACCCATGTCTTCATGTTACTATTTAAGTGCATTTTCTACTTAAATTTGAGAATTGAAGTGTTCCCGTGTATATTTTTAATTATTATAAAATGATAATTTAGAATATTTAGTGGAGCAAATACTATCTAATTATGAATTGAAATATACTATGGAAAAAAGGAGGGGTTAGAAATAAACAACTCCATATTAACCAAAATGACACTTAATTACACAAATTTATTTCCTTTCTTTTAAACATTTATCTTCAAATTTTCAAATTAAATATTCATGAAATCATCAATTCCACAAATAACTCTTTAAAAAATTAAAGAGTAACCCCAAGGCAGAATAAACTATGCCCCTGTATGTGCCCATAGTCATGGATTTGTATCACTAGGGGAGAGGGGCCCATAGTAGAGCACCCTAACTTTGCGTTTCTCAAAATCTTACGTGGATATTTCAAATCACTCTCAATTTTGTACAACAGTTTATTTGGCAACTCGTGCTTTTATATTTTATTTTAGGGCCACATCATCAAATGTGATGCCACATCAACAATGCCTTTTGTTGAGGTATTCAAAAAGGCCAAAAAAAAAAGTGAGATCGATAGTGGTGCACTAAGTCATGTTTTGTTGGTGCGCTAATGTGGTATTAAATGATTTGTTACTTTGTGTATTTTATGGATAAAAAGTGTTTTGCATTTGGATATTAAAGTGCTCCACTATGGGGCCCAATGAGGACTAATTATATCCCCACTATTAGACCCTGCTCTATTATGCGCCCCTCTCCCCTATTATGTAAGAACTCACTAAAATTTTCTAAATAGAATTGGAACTATATCAGGAAGATTTACCTATACGATGTTGCATGGAGGCAAAAATCTAAAACAAGGGTTGTTAGGCCCTTACCTGTGGGACTCTATGACAACACGTGAACAAAATAAAATAAAATATTACAATGGAGGGAGGAGAGAAACCCAAAATATTTCAGAGAAATGGCCAACAGGAAATAAAAATAAGTAAACAAAACGAAAACAAAGTTGAGAGAAAATTACTGGGAAACTGTAGTTGCAGAGCTCTTTCTCAACCGTGCCTTAGGTGTCTTATGCAGAATACAATCCAGGTAAGTATAACTTTGGTTTACTTAGTTGGGTCTTTTCTTAATCGTAATGTCGAGGTTTGCAGTAACACCTAACATAACAGTTTTCAAATTGCTGTATTTTATATCATATAGAAGCTTGGGGTTTTTATATTGTTTAAAATATAGAAAGCTTGTCACAGAACTGTTTTGGATATCAAAATCAATTCAGAATCTCTCTTCCCAAAGCCAACGTGTTTCTTTAGTAGATGTACAAAATGAGAATATCATCTGATTCTGCCAGCTCTGCAACTCTCTGCAATTTTAGTATCTGTAGCTCCTCAATCTGATGACGGATCATAGGGTGTGCTCCCGAAAAGTTGATGCAAACAAGAAAAACACAGTTTTTTTTTTAGAATCTTTTCTCACATACTCACATGGACTGTGAAAGCCCAGTGTTCTTAAGAGAATATAATCTATTAAATTTCTGATCTATTTGGCTTGTTGAATTATGCAAGGAGCATTTCTTACATTCTTACTTCCAATTTCAAAAATGTCACTCTAGACACCCTGAACTTTAATAGTACATATTTACTGAAATAAGTATGTATTTTTTTCTTTTTGAACAATTTACACTTATTTCTCAATAGGAAACTATGAAAGATCTTAGTGAAGGGCTTATAAGTTATTTTCCTAGTTAAAACTTGGGTCCTTTATGGGCTTTCTGGGTCATTGATAGCGACTTTTTCAAAAACTTGAGGCATTCTCTATGTGGATGGCAGGCGCATTAATCCTTTATAAATTTTTGTGCATATAAAAGCCAATGAACCAAGAAGGAAATAGATGAGAGCTATAGCTGAAATCATACTGGCCGCTGCTACTGGAAATCCAAGCTACAATCATGACGTATTGTGAAGCAATAAAATAATTGGTTTCTACATATGTGAAATTTATAATTTACTTTTGACATTCATCAATTATGCACATTGCAAATGTTTCACACTCCATAAATGTCCTAGAAGATGACCGGGACTTGACAATGTCTCAAGAATAAGAGACATCATATTTCCAAAGTTCAGTATAGTGTTTGAGAGTGCTTCTGGATATAACTGTGCAGTAGTTATTAATATCAATGTTTCAGATCACACTCCATAATCCAAATTTTTTTCTTATTCTGATAATGGATCATGGAGTGTGATCTGAAGCATTGATACTAAAAAATACCACATAAAAGCAGTCTCAAGAAGCCAAAGGGCGATTCAACTTGCAATTGACAGTGCCTTAACAAGCCAAACATTGAGTCAACATGCTTCTAGTTTTTATGGAGAAAATTCTGGTAGATTTATTGTGTGGTTGGCAATGCAAAATCTGTTTCGCCACAAGAAATGTGAAATGTGAGCTTCAGGTCAAGTTTCGTGCTACTAGAGTTTCTATTGGCAAGCCTTCTTCTTTCCCCCTTCCTTGCATTAGACACACTCCTAACAGCTGAGATTGTCATTCTTCCAAGTACTGATTTTACAAAGTGGCAAGCTGCATGTCCTAGTGTCCATGTCAACACTGTTTCGAAGCCTAGGAGGATCTGCATTTATACCCATTGCATCTGGATTCTCTTAAAAATTTCAGCTCATCTCCTTTATATTTCTCGCAGATGGGTGCAAACTCATTGGATTGTGGGAGCATCTTCAGCCATCATGGAAATTATAGTTCCAGATGGGGTTAAAATTTTAAAAGATCAGAAAAGAGGATAGAACAATAGAATAGAGAACATTATGAGCATCTCCTGGCAATGAAACTGGAATAGATATTGCTGGGAATGGATAGCAAGGGCATTGGATGATATTATTAGTAATGCCAAGGCATTCATCATTTGTGTGGAGGGTCTTTCTCTTTTCAGTCGAGCCAAGGATGGTACTTGTGTCAATAGGAGCATTGAACTTGGCTTCCTTGATTTGCTTCCCTTTTTTTGTCACTACCACTGAAAATTTCATCTTGGCCAACAATGCTTGTCTAGAACAACATCTATCTTTGCATTTTTGTCACTTCTATGAAGGTTTCACCATTAACTAGTGCGCTTTCATGGTTTCTTATCTAGATTATGTTTCTTGTTGGCACACAATCAGTACATGATCAAGCAATGCATAAAGAAAAGTAAAGAAAATTTGCAGGTTCAAAAGACTGTGACCAAGAGAGAGCTAGCACAAAGTGCACAAGCCAACAGGAGATTGATTTAAGCAAATTGCAGAAGGAAGCTATATTGCTGCAGAAAAAGCAGAAAATGCTACTTTGAGTGGAAGGGCAGGGAGTCAGATTTTATGGGAGAGCAACACAGTCTAGACTCTATATACCATGTTGAGATGTGAAGGAATGGAGGTGTCATAGGATCTCATCACATCTGTTGGACTGTATGATATTTGTGACAGAAATCTAGTACAACTACGTGGTGGACATCAAAAGAATCTGCCTTATATAAATTATAGTTCTGATCATCAAGAAACTTAATGGATTTTTTATTGTAACAATTGTGCTTAGGGATAGATTATTGGTCTTATAAGTGAGGCTTGTATTTGATTTGTACTTGATTGTGACACCCGATGTGAGATAATCTAACAATGGCTCTTTGTGCTATTTTGTGGTCCTCTATGTTGATAACTGTTGAGAAATCATAATTAGGGCTTTATATTGTGCCTATAAGCTTGTGATTTGTGAATTTTGCCCCTAGTCTTTTGCTTTTAACCTATATGTAGTTCTAGATCTAACGTGGTCATCCAATTTTGCCAAGAATGATTCAAGTGAGCCTTATTGTCAATCTTCTGACCTCTATATGAAATCTCCATTATTGGTGCTTTGTTGAGCTCCTAGTTCATGTTAATGGCGGTCTAGTTCAAAATGCCTAAGTCTATTGCCTTTTGCCCGCACACTTTTGTTCTAATTCATTGTTGACTTGCTACTGGCCATTACCATCCACTTAAGTGGGCCTCTCTTTATATAAAAAGGATTGGGCATTGAAACTTTTGTTTTGACCACCAATCTTATGTAATTGCATATCTTTTGTATCTTTTTTATGCTCCATGATGAAACAACAAAAGATATAAGCCTACACTTTGGGTTTGGTTGTTTTGTCCCCCACCGTTGATTGTGTGTCAATCAAGCATTTTGTTGGATTAACCTTCAAGGGTGGAGCTAGAAGTAAGTTTTTGGCACTCAATTGGGTGTCTCATTCTTATTGGTTGAAGGCAAGTACATGGACATCCATTTAGACTTCCATCATAAAGAACCAATGGTAACTTGTCAAGTTGCCCAATGATTTAAGTTTGGTGGGCTTACTTTGTCTATTCGATGGAAGTTCGAATGGATTCTACAATATGGCTACAAAACTATGTTTTCATTTTCCATTTGGCTGCAACAAATGGCAAAAGGTATCCATGGGTGACTTTGCGTTGGGCCATTTCACCCCTATCCATTGATCTTAAGTCAATCAACACGAACTGTCTAATTTGGAGGCTATTTAATGAACACAGTGATTAAAATGAATGCCTAGGTGGACGTGTCTAATGAATAGTTGGTGTGATGTTTTTTGACATCATTGGTCAATAAGCAAATGTGTGGACAACTCATATGGGATTGTGCTTAGAATATGGCCCTGTTTATCATCATTCTTGGAGATGTACAAATAATTAATTAACTATTACATAAAATAAAAGAAATACAATGGTCCTAGGACTGCAAGGTGAATATCACCCCTAGTCCTACCATTCTTTCACGTAATATTTACATTCCAATAGCACAGAATGGAACAAAATAAAATGAATCAAGTGCTTGGAGAGGCAAGGCCCATACCCTCCTCGCACCAACATAATTTCTTTGCACTTATTGGCTTAGTGAGTGAATTCACAAAATTCTTTAGAGTGTCCACCTTTCGAATCATGACCTGTCCATCCTCTACCATCTTATGAACAAAATAATTTTGTACATCAATGTGTGATATGAGCATGATGCGTAGGGTACTTAGTCAAATAAATTGCACTCTGACTATCACATCCAATACTCACATTTTTACAAATAAAACCAATACTTGAGCATAGTCTCTAGAGCCACACCACTTCTTTGCAAGCATGTGTTGCAACCATATACTTTTTCCTTGTAGTTGAAAGAGTAATTGTGGTTATCTCTTACTCATCCAATTAATTGCACCACCAAACTAAGGGAACACATAGCCACTTGTAGAACTCTTGCTATCCAGATCTCCAACCAATCAAAATCAATGAAGCCCTGTAAATCAAGTACCTTGCCCACATCAGTAGTCTCATGATAACAAATATAGTAATTTGAAGTTCCTTGCAAATATCAAACACCTTTTAACATAAGTCCAATGTTATTTACCAAGGCTAGACATAATCCTTCGTAGAATTCCCATTGCTTGGGTCATATCCACTCTTGTGCATACCATTGCATATATAAGACTTCCAATAACACAAGAATAAGAAACATTATACATCTCTTCACAATCATCATCTGATTTGGGACATTGTTCCAAAGAAAGCCTAGTACCTACAACTAAGGGAATACTTAATTGTGTGCAATCCTAGATTGAAAGCACTAAAAAATCATGTCAAAATATTTTTTCTGATTTTACCAGAGCCTTCTGTTAACCCAATCCCTATAAATTTTCATACCAATAATATATTTAGCAGCTCCAAACTCTTTCATATCAAAAGTATGAGAGAGCTAATTTTTAATCTCCTTAATCATCCCCTTGTCATTTCTAATAAATAATGTCATCAACATACAAGATGATAATTAGTAATCAATCATCAATTAATTTAAAATATACATAGTGATCTACCTCACTTCTAACAAAATTGAGCTCTAATCCAAAATAATCAAATTTTTGATACCAAATATGAGGACATTGCTTCAAACCATAGAAGGATTGTTTTAACTTGCAAACCAAATGCTCTTCCCCCTTTATCACAAAATTGTTAGGCTATTTTATATAAATCTCCTCTTCAAGTTCCCCATGCAAAAATGAGATTTTCACATTCCTTTACTCTACCTCTAAGTCGTAAGTAGTAGCAATAGATAAAGGGAACCTAATAGAGATTAACTTAGCCACAAGAGAAAATATTTCACCAAAATCCACTCCTTCAAACCGAGAGTAGTTTTTAGCCATTAATCGAGCTTTGTACCTCTCCGACTTACCATTTGCTCCTAGTTGCTTTTTGAATACCCACTTGTGACCAAAGGGTCTCGCCCCCTTGGATATCTCAACTAGGTCTTGTTGTGACCTTTTCACACATTGCCCCATTGCAAATGGGGACCCCCAGTAGTTTGCTTTTCTAGGGTTTTGCCTTCGCGTAGCAATTTCATGAAGTCATTGCTTTGAGAGTTTCAAGTTAGAGTTTTGAGTCATCGCCCGAGCCAAGTGGAGAATTCAAGCCCAAAACAGTGCCTAAACGTCATGGAAGTGCTCAGAAGGTCTGGAAGACGAGGATCGCCTGTGCTTTGAGTCAATTCTGACACTTCCTATTTTTTAGGGATTTTTCTTCTTTGCTTTTTCATTTTTGGCCCAATCTGAGACCCCTATTTTTTAAGGATTTTTCTTTTTCTATTTTTAGAAAGTCAACCTAGGTCTCATAGGTCATGGAGTCAACATTTCCATCTTTAGAATAAAAAATTCAGGGCTCCAAAGGTAAAAATCAAGAAAATCAAGCAAAAAGCAAGTAAAAAGCAAGAAAAATCACAAAAAAAAAGAAAAGAAAAGCATATGGTTTGATGATCCAGAAAGGGACAAGTATGAAATTCATGGTGATCAAGGACAAAAAATGGTATAAGTCTGGAGAAATTCGCCCATGGATATGGAGAGACCTTCTCAAAATCTGCCATAGAGATGGCAAAGACTAAGCAAAGTCCGCCCAGGCATGGAGAGAAAAACGTCAAGCCTCCTTGGAAGTCCACCATGAATGTGTCAAGAACACTCCAAAGTCTGCCCAAGCCTTAGATAAGGAATGGCGAGACCTTCTCAAAGTCCGCCCCACCTCTTGGCATGAAGTCTCCAAAGTCCGCCTAGACATCAATGGGATATGGAATGAAGTTTGTGAAGTCTGCCATGTCTTGGAAAGAAACTCACCAAGTCCACCTAGAGCATGGAAAGAAACACATGAAGTCCACCCTTGCAAGCAACATGGAAAGGAAAGTCTAAAGTCCGCCCTTGGAATGATGGAAATTGTCTAAGGCACTATGAAGTCCGCCCTAGGCTAGGAGGAGAAAAATCTAAGTGTTGGTAAAGTCTGCTCACCAAGAGAAAAATGACAAAGAAGTCTGGAAGTCAGCCCTGGCTAAAGGAGAGAAATAAAACAACGTGAATGAATAATTTCTTAGCCATGGGTAAATTAAATAACCAAAATTAAACGAGTTGGAAAAGATTAAAAGTTGAAAGTTTAATACTTTGGATATTTTATTCCAACACTAAGGAAAATTTATTTAAGAGGTTCAATGCCTAGAGGAAAATGGAAAATAACATGATGAATATCAAATTTCCCTTAGACAAAATCAAAATTCGCCATGATTTGAAGGTTGGGAAAAATTGAATTTAATACATTGGATATTTAATATTTTCCAACATTTAAAAAAATAAACATCAACACTTAATTAAAATTTGAATTTCAAAGAAAAATCTAAAATTTTTGGCTAAAGGTGGCGCTTGGGTAAAATTTGGAAACTTGCCTTGAAGATTTTTGGAGAAATTGGAAACTTGCCATGGTGAAGAGAAGAAAACAGGACTAAGTTCGATGAACTCAAGAGAAGAGATGAAATTGCTAAAATAAATCGAACTTCTCAACCTTATAATGAGTTTTAGCAACTCATTCTTCACAAGTTCGATTGAGAAGAAGTTGAGCTCTCTCAAAATTGCAAGAGAAACTTTTGAAGGGAGAATCTTGAAAGCAAAGTAGATTTTTCTCGGTGGAGGAGTAAATTCTTAAGCGGGAGGATGTAAATCTTGAAGAAATAAATTGGAATGCTTGGGTGAAAGGCGCATTTCCCAGCAAAAGGCGCATTCTTTTCTTAAGTTTTCAGAGTTTGAATTCGAATTTCAGCCACAGGATACTTTCAAAGGTTTGAAATCGGATTGGCTAAGTTCTTCTATTCTTCTTCCATCTTAATCGATCACTCTGGCAAAGATTCGTCAAGACTTAACCAAGTTCGCCCCATTTTTAGCTTTCTTTTTCACATAAATTCATCTTTTTCAATAAGCTGAAAGTAAAAACTTTTGAATAAAGGCCCGAAAAACCAGATTTAAAAGTCTCTGCACTAATGTTAATTCTTTTTATTTATTGCAGGTTAATGACCACTCGGGGAGAACCATCAAGAAAGGCGCAAATGAAGTTTGCCAGCAAAGGATCGCAACCAGAGTCTAAAATTAATTCTAAATGGAAAAATATTACAGACACCAATCTCGGGCATGTTGACTTCACGAAATTCAAAAAGAGAATGTATGGACTAGATGGACTCCTGCTGATGGCTATCGCTCGAAGAATGATGTGGAATGGCATCGTCCAGGTAGCCGGATTTCCACTAGCAGTAGAATGTGTTGAGTTAATGGTGGAGTGCGCCATCCATTACAATGCGTAGGAAAGGCAAATTGTTGCACCTGATGGGAGGATATTAGCTCATCTCGGAGAACTGGCAATCTAGGAAGCATTTGGCATCCTGACATATCACCGGACTTCGTACAAGACTAAGGAGGACACCAGAAAGTTGTATGAATACCAGTCCGAACTTTGTGCCACAAACATTAACAAGTCATGGCTGGAAAAACTAAGGGCCTCTGCCAAGAAAATGCCCAATAAGCTGCTTCAAACAAAGTTCAAGGACTATGGGGACATTATTTTATTGTTAAACAAAATAGCTGGCAATCCTCTAGGCATGCCATTTGAGACGTGGATGTACTATTTCATAGATAAAATCACCTCTGGCGTTAGGATGTTCAACTGGTCCCAGATGATTAGTGATATCTCCATGAGCAGCTAATCAATTTGGAAAGGACAAAATCATTCCACATGAGCTCCTATATCATCTATCTGTTGGCTAGGACTTACAGATATTCAAGACTAATATGCAAAGGCGTAGTAGGCAATGGTGAGAACGAATTTAAGTCATATGACTATTACCTGCAGCTGCAACTCAGAGAGAAATCTCACTTCAGACGGGCAAATGATGCTTTTCTCATGTACATCACCAGAATACTCCAAGGAGGAACTCACCAGAGGCTAACTCATGAAGCCAAAAGCTTGATTAGCAAATATGGATCCTGGTTTATACAGTTTCCAAGATTCACGTACATAAGGATTCAGGGGTTCATTGGAAGTCCTTATCGACTTCCAATTTATCCTACAAATAGGATGATCTTGCTAGAGGTCCTTAGATAGTTGGAGACTTACCAAAACATCCAACAGCCAAAGTAGAAGGCAGCTATCACTTTCCCATTCTTCATTGGAAACATGTTGGAGTCTTGTCCATCGGCACAAGCTATTGAAAGTGCTAGGTTGGAAATACAATGGTATCTATTCATGACTTATCGGTCTAGGGCCAACTTTGACTCTCATAACCACATTTGGACTGTGGATGGAAAAAGGTATAAACATAAGGTAGACCTGGAGGATTTCTGGGTGAATGCTGCAGACGAGTATGAAATCAGGAAAAGGTTATGGTCCAGATTGCTGGTGAGTTTGATCAAAGTGACTGAATTTTGCCAAGTGCTTGATCAGCTAGAAGATGATGGAGAGTATGTCCAACCGTGCTTCAATGAGAGCTGGCCTCTTCCTGCAGTGAAGTGGTCAGAACCTGAGCTTGTAGATTTAGCCACATTGATGAGGTCGGTGATCAAGTATACTTAGTGGTGGGTTGACTAGCAGGTCCAAGAGTTAAGATGGAAAAGAATGACGCTCACTTATGACTTGCTAAGTGAGGTAGAATCATACTCCTCGAATGCAGGCGCATCCCATAGTGCCGAGTTGATTGAAATTGCTAACTCCAAGAAGAGGAAAGAAGCAGCTACAAACGCAGAACCTATTCAAAAGAGACAAAGGGTGGAGCCATCTCACTCTGTTGCATCCAGAAATGTTGACGAGATAGTAGCCACTGCAGACGAATCATTGGCTGATATGATGATTCCTTCTCCAATTCATGAGGGCAATATTGAGCCGATCCAGCTAGATGATGACGAGCCCCCATCTCCTACGGGCACATAAATATTTGATTCGGAGAACGAAATGGATATCCAAAATGATGAATTTCAAGAGGGAATGATTTCCGCTCTTAAAGGAATTTTGGATATTCCAGGTGGAGAAAATGTTCAGGAGGAGGATGGCATTGAACAACCCACAATTCTTGACTGGTTGAAGGAAAGATTGAAGATACAGGTGCCAGTTGAGACTCAAGAGGAAGATGACACTACAAACTTCTTGGCTAGGTTAGAACAAGTTGCTGTAAAGAAGCCCGCCAAGAAATTCTCCATGATCTAGAGGGACGAAGCCGACAGCCGTTTCGTACAGATTGTTGTACCAACTGTTGATAAGACACAAGATTATATTGCTCCCCATGAGTATGCCATAACCACTATAGACCTGGGCCCAACGACAAAAGGCCAGGAAGTTGAAGAGTTGGATAACTTAGTCTCTACCATCAAGGAAAGACTGGAGAAGGAAGTGGCGAAGAAGAAAGAATACAAGAAGGAGGTCGAGCGCATGAAGGAGTAAATTCAACACTTGACCAAACCACTCAATCAGGGTGATGAAGCAGCTCCTCGTCTTTTAAACTCCTCACAGGAAACAACCAAGGACATTGAAGAAGATATGGTGATAGCTAAGGAAGCTAAGGAATGGATGGCAAGTAAAAGTATAGAAGCGGCTGCATTTATGGACAAATTGACACTGGCCTATGGACAAACCTCATTGCTTTCCAGACTTGCTGTCATGACAGAAGTTTGGGACAACCTCTTGGACATTTAGGAGAGGATCATCCCATGCCTTAGAGTACTGAAGGGACTTCCAAAATAGGAGTTGATCGAGGGGAAGATAATTGCCACAGGCGCCGCTTATGACTTCCACAATTGGTATTGGGCGTTGACAGTACGAAGCGAGGTCTTGGAAAGAGCAAAAGCTGATGGACTCAGAGTTGAAGAATAGATCAAAGAAATTTAGAGCAAGATTTACGTTATAGCTACAGATGTGTTTGAGAAAGAGATTGTCCAAGAGAATGACATGTAGCTAGAAAGGCTAAAGCACAAAGTTCAGGAGATCTTCTCCATCACAGGATCGATTCTGAGACAAAACTTCACAAGGGTGGCGAACCTCTTATCCATCCGAGATGACTTCATGAAACAAGAATTAGAATGGGAGAGTGCCTTTGCCGAATATGATGAGGACTTGGATGGGCTAGAATTTAGGATAAACATGCTGCCACAGGTCATGATGGAAGAGGTCATCCCGATCATGTCTAGATTCATCGAACACACTACTGCTCGAGAGGATAGGGATGCACTTCCTTGAAAATAGCTCCAAGTGCCATTTCACTCATTGATTATTCATTGATCACTAATGCTATTTTGGGAAACCCTAATTAGGGTTGATATGTATTGATCTTGGCCGTTAATTTTGTTTTAATCTTGGTCTTTCATTTGCTCTCAGAAACTCTATATAAACTCTTGATCTCTCATTTTCATTTTGTGAAGAAAGTGTACGAGATTGTTGCGTATTGCTACTTCCAATAATAAAAGCTCTTATGCATGATTTGCTTTGAATCCCTTTTGTTTTCAAGTGGTTTGCAAGGTTGCATAGCTTCTTCAACATTAGATTAGAATTTGATTTGAATGTTTGTTAAATGAATGAAAGATCTGATAGTATTGATTGGTGAAACTTAGCTCATACTTTCTTTGAATAGATGATTTTTATTCAATGCGTAAAGTTAGCCTGAGCTCATGATTGTGGATGCTTAACTTTAGTTTGGATAAGTATTGTTCAAGGCATGAAAATTATAATCACACCCCTTGAAGATTGCACCCACTTTGTGTAGTTGTCCTAGGGAGGCGAAGCAAAACGTGGTTACTAGTTTCACCTAATCTTTACCATCTCTTGAATTCTTAGGAATAGATTAGGACTTCTAAACCCTTATCCTTTTGCACTTTTTTTGAAATCCTAAACAGAAAATCCCAAAAAGAGAGAGTGCTTAATGTTAAATCCATCTAAGTCCTAAACTTGTGAAGAATTCTTTAACGTAAGTCCCTTTGTGTATTACTAGCATATCATAGTGCCCATTGAGCTTATCCACACGTCAAGACTTTACAAAAGAAACCTTGGAGTTGCCATATGATCTTCTCGCAATCTTAGCATATGCGGTGATTTTGTTCAAGAGAGGATAGAGTGTCTTTGGACATTTTATTCTGTGTGTTCGGTGGATGATAAAACGTACACCAACAGGTCTCAAGTTTCACATCTGTCCAAGGCTTTCATTTCTTCTTTCATGGCTTGCAACCAAAACTCATGCTCCTTTGAAGATAGGGCTTACTTCATAGACCTAGGTTCATTTAGTACATGATAATGCAATTACACACTATAAATTAGGTGGGCTGTACCTTTCAATAGTTCTTTGTTGTCTACTGGACCTTCTTAGAGGTGTAACAAGAGGCTCCCATTGATCCTCATTTGAACTTTCTAAATTTTTTTCTCCATCTACTTGTCCTTGTTCTATGCATGCATCTCCCTTTTGTTTATTCTTAGTTTCAAAATGTACAATTTTCTTTGTTTTTTTGAGGTTGTGTTGGCATTTCAATTCACACCTCTAGAGTGTGGATTGGAAACGAACAACTATGCACAGTTAGACCGCTCTTCGAATTAGGAGGGGAAGCTCCCTCTTTGCTGATTATGCGTAGAAAAGAAAATACTAAACTAATTGCTTATCTTTTTATCTCAACTGAGAGCACAAGGTTATAAAACTCTTTGCGTTGCAATTGAGGTTTTCTCTGGTTTTGTAACTTCAACTACAACTAAGCCTAAACTAATGACGCTTCTAACTTCTCAATTAAATTAAGAGCAAGAGATGTTAGAAGTAAATAGGGAATGATTAGTAAACACAAAGCTTAAACAAACTTATTTCCATAATAAATCCAAAGACTCATTGTACTTTCAGATGAAAGCTGAAATTAAGATTATGAAAGCAAAACATAAAACAATTACACTGAAAGACTTTGAGAATGTGGATCAAAGCAAGGTAGGCATAAGATTTATTTCCTCAAATTCCAACAGTAATAACACATCTGGGACAGTAGATTGTAGCTAAAATAGGCATACAATTTATGATCAAACCAAATTACACAAACAAAGTTGGACATATACTGAATAACAAAGAAACAGGCCAAAATAAGCTTAGCTTTTTGTTATCACAAGCATTGTTAAGAAAAATAATGAGCAAGGATGCTCTTATTTATACACAAACACAGGAGTAGGGAACCCTAAAATCTCCTTGTGTTAACAGTGAGTCTTGCCAACATGCAAGATTTATTCCTATGTCTAAACAAAGATAACTAAAAGTTAACTGGAATGCTAACATCAGTTAACTGATCTAAAACTAAAGAAAGCTCCAACTATACAATAGATATCTCCAAAGATAGACATGCATGAAAAGACGATAGTGAGTTAAACTCGGAAAAGACATCGAGTTAACTGTTGTCATCACTTGAGTTGTTTTCTTGGAAATATTTGCATGCTTCAACTGACATTTCACTGATTGGTAACTTTGGCCGCTTTGTAACTTGGAGTGATGACCTCTGTTTCTTTTGCAACTTTATGGTTTTGATGCTTTTCTTGATTTTTCTCAATGGAAGAGTATTGCATGATGAAACTATGAAGTTTGACTGTGAACATGGATATGTTTGGACAAGTTCTGCACAAAAGCTAAAAATAGCTTCATTGAATCTTCTTCAAAAAAAGGGCAGATTTTTGGAGAAAAATCTGAGATGGGTTTTGTAGAGAATGTTGTTCTGAATAGACCCAGATTGTTTGTTTTTTGAAAAACTGATTTTTTCACAAACATGCGAGAACCCCTTAAAAATAGAAGTTGAGAAGCAAATTTTTTGGGAAAAATCGGAGATATGGGTTTTGTAGGTGCTCGTGTGCTGAAGAGACCCAAATTGTCCTTTTTTCGAAAAACTGAGTTTTTCCTGAAAAAAGGGAGTATTTGAAAAGTAGAAGTAGCAGAGGCAAATTTTTCGAAAGAAATATGAGGTATGGGTTTTGTGGCCAATTTCGTGTTGAATAAACCTAAATTGTCAGATTTCTCAAAAAACTGATTTTTCTTGAACATGCAAGAAACCCTAGAAAAGTGGAAGTCGAAGAAGCAACAAGAAATCTTTTCAATCTTTGAAAAAGAATGAAAAAACATGTGGCCCAGATTGATGAAAGCTGAAAATGATGACCTGTTTTTTAAAAATGATGCCTTGGAAAAATGGATTACGGAAAAGTGTTCTTCTGTGCAACCTAAACTCAAATCTATGAAGAACTCTGAAAAAGTCCTTCGTTTGATCCTCCAAATGCTGTTGAGAAGAAAATTCTATGTTTGCTCGTTGAAGCTAACCTGCAAAATAATGAAGAATAGACGCCCAAATGCTTCTAAAGTAAAGATTGGAGGTGAAAGAAGCAGTTAACTCGCGAAAACCCTAAATTTAGGAGTCATCACGTGAAAATATCTGTCAACTCGAAGAATCTCTAGAAAATAGGGCGGTCAAAGCATGAAGACGTCTTTCAAAAATTTCTAACTCAAGTTGACTTGGACGCCTTGGACGCCTCCTTGAGATAAGATGTCCAACTTTGCAGTGTTAGAACATTTTTCAAGATTTTCAATTTCTCCTTGATGAAACGCCTTCATTTGATCTTCGATTCTGGACGTCTGATATATCCTGTGAAGTGGTTGATAGACTCGTTGCATAGCGTGATCAAAATTGAGAAGGATCTCCTGGAGGCTGCAAACCCTAAAAGCCGCATTTGCCCCCGTGAAAGCTTGGGCGCCCTTGGCTTGTATGGGTGCTTTTCTTTACCAAAGTTAGCCATTTTTGATGTTTTTCAATTTTCAATGTTTTTGATCTTCGGATGAATTTTTTGCTTGATCTGTCATTTCGGCTGTTCAGGAGATTCGGTGAACTGGATGTTGGATTCGTTGGAAAGCCTAATGAAATCTGAGATGAACTTCTTAGAGGTTACAAACCCCAAAAATTGCATTTGGTTGCTTGAAATCCTAGGTGCCCCCAGCCTGCAGAGGCACTTTTTTGCTCTTGACTTAACCATTTTTGATGTCCATTCGATCTTCGATTGCCGGCGTTAGACATGTCCTCTGAGTTGGTAGATGGATTCGCTGCGGAGTTGGACTAAATCCGGGATTAATCTCTTGGAAGTGACTAACCCTAAAAACTGGTTTTGAATGCCTTAATTTCTATGAGCCCCTGGCATGTAGGGGTAGTTTTCTTTGCCAGAGTTAGCATTTTTGATGATTCTCGTGATTTGCAATTTGCCCTTTTGATGAGACATTTCTACTTGATCTACAATTCCGGGCCTTTGATGGATCCATTGAATTGGCTGATAGATTCATTGGAAAGCTTGAAGAATTCTGAGAAGAGTAACTAGTTTTGCAAATCCTAATATTAACTTTTGATGGCTCTAAATTCTGGGTGCCCTTGGCTTGCAGGGGCACTTTTATCCACCGAAGTTAGTTTCTAAATTGAATTTCTTCATTTTCTGTTAGATCTTCGTTTCCAGACTTTTTGCAAATCCTAATAGTAACTTTTGATGGCTCTAAATCCTGGGCGCCCTTGGCTTGCAGGGGCACTTTTATCAACCAGAGTTAGTTTTTAAATTGAATTTCTTCATTTTTCGTTAGATCTTTGTTTCCGGGTGTTTTACAGATCCCACGATCTAGATGCTAGACTCGTAGGAAAGCCTGGAGAATTCTGAAGAGGACCCCCAAAACTGCAAACCCTAACAACTATATTTGACCCCTTGAAATCATGGGTGCCCCTGGCTTGCAGGGGCACTTTTGTGCTCTAGTGTTAAATTTTTTTCGATGATTCTCAACCTCTGCGCTCCTTGTGTTTACCATCTTGCCGATTGTGTTGACTGCGTTGAGCGCCTTTGCTGACAACGACTGCATTGACTGCGTCACGTGCGTGACAAATAGATACTAAAATTATTCTAAGGCATTGAAGCCTAGGCGCCTTCCTTGAGAAAAGGCGTCCATCTTTAGTGTTCAGATAATTTTTGCAATTTTCAACTTTTTGAATTCTCCTCCTCTATTCACCATTTTTCAAACAAATTTTGTCGTAGATCATTCTGTGTAGTGTTTGAGACTTAGAGATTCTGACACCTATTATCTGGCCATACTCCATTGATGACCTCAGAGGTCCTAACTTTTCATCTGAAAAAGCAAAATAAACCCACCAGAGAAAAATTGGCTTTTTGATGATTTTGACTAGACCAGTGTGATTGTGATGAAGAATCAACCAATTAAAATCAATTTTAGCAATTTTTGCAAAGATTCTATTTTTAGGGTTTCTCCTAAAAATAGGGGGCTTGAAACCCTAATTTGAAAATTTTCTGAAATTTTGCAAGCATCCTTTTGACCATAAACCTAGAAAAACCCTATGGTCTGTTTATTTTTCATAAATTTCTAAGAATAGAAAATTGCTATTTTTAGAAATTGACCGACCCTTTTTGACTTTTGACAACCATTTTACAAGATTTTGACCTTTTTTACCAAAATGCCTTAGTGAAGCAAAAATTTTAATTTTGGGTACAACATTTGGCTTTGTTTGGGGACCATGTTGGATACTTATGGCATAGGAGAACCAAGAATCTCTAGATATTGAAGCGTAGACCAGTGTCTTATCAGTTGGGCAAAAGGGTCAGGATCATTTGGTAATTACCTATCAATTGGAACTTTCCTAAAATCACCTAAAACAAGACTACCTAATCACCTAAAACACGAGTAAACTTTTATGAAACTGGGAAATACATTACGACATAATGAAAAACAAAAAGAAAATTACTCCACCCCCAAAGGGATGAAGTGCTTTAGATATTGTCTGATGTATGGCAGCGGGAAGAGACTTCCATTGATGTCACTTGGCTCTTCCCTTGATGTCGCTTCTGCCTGAAAGGCTTCACTTTTCTTTTGATGGGTATTGCAGGAGACAATTCCTTTGGGATGAAGATTCTCAGGTTTTCATATATCCAAGCAAAGGTGCTCTAACAAAAGTTAGAATATGATGCAAATGGGAAAGCTGATACCCCTAAGGCATTAGTTTTGTTGTCGTCCATCTTTGAGATGTTGAATGCTTCAAACTAGTCAATCGAGTTCCAAACTTAGTTTCTATAATGTCGTAGGTGATCCTTTCTGACTTGGAAATATCCTTTGATTGGCTCATTGATCAACTCTACATCACCTTTAACACATAGGAGTTTGATTCCCATGTCTTCGACATTTTTGAGGCCTAACAAAAGTGCCTCTTTCTTAGGTTCAGTGAATTCCAATTGTTGGCAATATGCAAATGGGTACAACTATCCTTTAGGGGAGATGATCATTTCCCCTGCTCTTGAACTCGTAGTCGAACAACCCCCATTGAACTGCATTGTCCATAACTTTGTATCCTTCGTCAGTCTCTTTGTAGAACAAGCAATGTTCTGGTCTTCAGTTTTTGATAGAGTCACATAATTACCAAGACTCATTTCTTGATATAGAATTTGGGCTACGAGGTCTGGGGATTTCACCACTATGAATCGGGATTTGGGTTAAGGTTGTATCTTGATTTTGCTCTCCTTTACAAGAATGGTTGTGAACGACCAACCTAACTGCATTGAACCGCCAATATCTCTGCAAAAACTTCGACTTAACAACATCGTGTAGTTGGTTGGAATGTCAGCCACTAGGATATTCATCATTTTCTCAGGACAAGTTGCCAACCTTACTTGACCATCCTTCAATTGTCCGACCAATGGCACCAACTTAGATTCAAGTGAATAACACTTGTCCTGTGTCTTAGTGCATGAAAGTCCTAATGCATTCATCACTTGTAGAGGCATGACGTTGTCGAAAGCTCTTGAATCTATGATGCAATTGCTCAATTTGAATCCTCCTATATACAAAGATATATAGAAGGGTTTAGGCTTTTCTCCCATTGGAACAAATGACTCGAGTAGTGTAGGCTGAATTGAAGCCTCTTTCTTTACATATGGTATTATTCTATCCAGCTGCTCAGGGTGATGATTACGAAGATACTCCATTTGTGAAATCTTAACCTTGGTCTTCATCATGGAGTTTACAATGTCAAAATTTGCTAAAGACGGGTCTTGAGCAACTGCTTTAGAATTCTCTTGTGAATTTTTAAAAGTGGAAGTTGCAACCACTTCTTTAATTTGTTCTTTAGCTTTCCGCCTCTCTTCTTCCTTTTGTGCTTTCAAGTGTAGAGCACGTGTAAACACAGGCATTGAATGCCTTCCGTGATTTACTGCAAGAGAGTAGTTTGGACTGATAATAATAGATCATGCCCCACAAATTTTTTGTTGAATGTTGGCAATAAAATGAACAAGGAATGCCTTCTTCTTTGGATGTGCATATCTACTAAAATTTTATGGTATATTTGGAAGGTCCGAAATAATGAAAAAATTGAGGGGGAAAGGAGAGTGCTTACTGAGTCTTTTAGAAGACTCACACTTCACAACATTGGTATGCAGGTCTACATCACAGTTCCTCTATCTAAGAAGTTTTGGAATTTTTTGGAAAACAGGAAAGTAGACATTGACATCATGGAGGCTAGGTACGGTCACATGTGGGAAGAAGGTCATCCTACCATGGAGATCTTCCTAAAGGAGCTTGAAGCAATCCAAAATGAATTCAACAAGAAGGATACAGTCAGAGAGGAGGTAAATGCAGAAGAGCAGGAGGTGGCACTTGCTCTTGTTACCATGAAAGTTGCTACACCCTAAGTCACAAGGTTCGAATTCGAATTCGAGTTCGGCAGCTTTGAAATTCGGATGAAGTTCGGCGAGGAAAAAATTCGAAAAGTATAAAATTCGGATTAAATTCGCCTTATGTATTTTTTTTATTTATTTTTTAATAAATATAAGTAATATATCCATAATATTGTCTAAATACTAAAAAGTTTAGCATTGATAAATAGATTTGAAATCATTACAAAGAGATGACACATTTATAAAATATAAATCATAAGAAACATGTGAAATCACGATTGCAAAGATGTTCGTTTGTCAAAAAGGTACAATAACAGTCAAGACTTTAGAAATTCAAAAAAGCTCCAAGTCATCAAGAGCACTTGGCTGAGATGCTAGATCATCATCATCTGTATCACTACTCAATTCATCATCTGCAAAGTCAGGCTCATCTACAACTGGCACTGCCATGTCTTCAAGAATTTGTTGTTGTGAGGAAGAGTTCTTTGCTGATTTGTTCATGAACAATTTTAAATTGCTACGAACAAAGACGAGATCTCCCAACTTTCCAGACAACAACTTATTCCTCTTTTTGGAATGGATGTGGTCAAAGCAACTCCAGTTCCTCTCACAAGCTGATGAACTTGCCCCCTGACTCAAAATTCGAACAGCAAACTGTTGTAGCTCAGGAGTTTGTGCTCCATAGTTTATCCACCATCTATATCCAGGTATACGTGCCAAGTCATATTTGGCTGCTTGCATTCCAAACATCCCTTCTCCTTTCTTGTATTCCCAACATTGATCTCTTAGTAGTGCTGAAATTGTTGCATTTGGTTCATACTTTTCAATGGCTTCATAAAGCCCTCCCATAATTTCAGAATCGCCTTTTCTATTAATAGAAAACAACTTAGGCTCCAAAAAACAAGCTGCTGCATGCAAAGGTGTGTGCATCATTTTCCATCTGCGATCAACTGTTTCCCATATCTCCATATATTCTGCTGCTACATTATTTAGTGCTTTTTGAATAGATTCTTTACAACGGTCCATACTTTCATAAAGCATGCCAAGGCAAGGAGAGTCACCATCAACCATACGAAGCACATCAACAATTGGTTCACAAATAAGCAAAACTTTTGCTGCACTTTCCCAAAAATTGTTGTTTAGAATGATTTGCTCTATGTTTTTCCCCTTAGGACCTTTCGAAAGCACTGAATTTTCCCACTGATTGGAACAAATAACTGACCTCAAAGCTGCTTTTTCTTCAACCACTCTTTTCAAAGTGATATAAAATGATGCAAATCTTGTTTCACAAGGCCTCAACAACTCCCTAGACGCATGCTGCCTATAAAGACTCAATGTGAAACGATGATTTCGTATGAAATTAGCAATTGCTCTCCCTCTATGAATAGCTTCATGTACCCATGGGAATTTAGCCAAGTCATGAAGCAACAAATCGAGACAATGGGCTGCACATGGGCTCCAATATATTTGTGGATACTTCTCTGAAATCAGCTTCCCAGCTCCCACACAATTCGCTGCACTATCAGTTACCACTTGAACCACATTTTCCACCCCTACTTCAATAATGGCTTCCTCTAATATTTGAAAAATATACTCAGAAGTTTTCATGTGGTTCATGGTGTCAATCACTTTCAAGAACACAACACCATCAGGAGAAGACACCAAAACATTAATCAATGGCCTTTGACATATATCTGACCATCCATCACTCAATATAGTGCAACCTGTTTCATTCCAAGAGGCTTTGACATCAGCCAGTTTCTCGGTCACTCTATCTTTTGACCTCTGCAAAAGAGTTGTCCTGAAAGCCTCTGAAGATGGGGGTATGTACCCTTTGCCAAACTCTGCAACTTTCTGAATTGCATTACAAAAATGTGGATTTCGTGCAACATTGAATGGAATGGCACTTGAGTAAAACAAATCAGCTAATGCATCATCCACTTGTTGTTTCTCTACTGGTTTCCAAAAGGTGTTCAATGTTCCACTCTCTTTTGATACCCTTGCCGGTTTGGATAGACTAGAAGAGGAAGACATAACAAAAGTGAATCTAGATACATCTTCTTCAATTCTCTGTTTCTTTTGTGCGTTCTTCATTTTTCCTACAATTGAAGATGATTTCTCTTTCTCTAGAATAGCTTTTAGTGCTGGAGAAACACCTGTACATGCCACAACACCTCCACCTGCACCCCCTGTAATACCAAGCAAGTGGTCCATAACCCTCGTCAAGCTTCCAGTGATAGTTTGTGGACATAAATTACACCTGTTGTTAACACCATCATGGGTCACATGCTTCCATGCCTCAGAAGTTGATTTGCTCGGAGCCATTAAATGAAAATCTGCAAGATTCAAAAGAAAAATAATAATCTGTTAATGGTTCCAAAAATATTAAATATTATGATGCAAATCTTGTTTCCTAATTTGTTAATGCTTGCTCTTACAGTAAACTTTCTATTGCAAATTGCAGTGAACCAAAGACTAAATTTGATGTGCTTATTTTAGGTGAACATATTCATATATTATAGCACACAGTTTTATTAAAATTTGCCTGAAGTTGAGTTAATCAAAGACAATTTTCTGTGCTTATTTTATGTGAACATGTTCATATATTATTACACAGCTTTATTAAAATCTGCTGAGTGACTAAATTGGATATTTAATAATAAAAAATGTTATAAATGGCAGCATGTTAAAAAAATAAAATGAACAACCTCACATATTATTAAAATATACCTTTTAATAAAAAATAGGTTTATTTTGTTATTTATATTTTATTATTTATATTTTAAATTTATATTATTTAATGTAAATATATTTATATTAAAAAATATAAATATATTTATATTAAATAATGTAAATATATAATATAAATAACACAATTTATTAATTATTGAATATAAATATATTTTCATTAAATAATATAAATAACATTATAACACAATAGACCTATTTTTATATTATAAATTTATATTATTTAATATAAATATATTTATATTTTTTAATATAAATATATTTAGATTAAATAATATAAATGTATTATATAAAATAAATAATAAAATATAATAAATAACATAATAAACCTAATTTATAATATAAATAATAAAATATAAATAACATAAGAAAATAAAGATTTCGAATATTTATAAAACCAAACAAAAAAAATAAAAAACCTATAAAAAAAATGTCGAAGCCTACCTGGAAATCTGCAGAGAGAGTTGGAACTTGGAAGAAGCCGCCGCAGTGCAGAGAGGAAAACGCGTGGAAGAAACCGACGAAGGAAAACGCGTGGAAGAAACCGCCGCAGTGCAGAGAGGGTTGGAAGAAGCCGCCGCAGTGCAGAGAGGAAAACACGTGATGGATGACTGGTTCAAGGTCGCGCACAGATGGTTCAAGGTCGCGTATAACTCTGTGACAGTCGCGAACTTCCTTCCGGTGCTCGAAAATTGCTTTGTCTTCAAAAAATGGCTCAAAAGAAATTTTAGCCGACAATACTCATTCGCTGTGTGTTTGAGCATTGCTTAGGGCGTAATTTTATAGAAAAATAACACGTCTAAATCGTTGGAAACGCTTTTTGAAACCCTAAAAAATACTCTTTAAAAAAAAATTTAAGTGAATAAACGGCCGTACGAATTTAATGCCGAACTTCAACGAATTTTTTAAAAAAAATTCAAATTCGTAAAAATTCGAACCTGAAGCTTGATATTCGCCGAACCTTGTGACACAGGCTACACCAAAGGGAGCTACCAACAGATGGCGACTCAGGGGTACTGTTGTGACCTAATTCACACCTCGCCCCATTGCAAATGGGGACCCTCGTAGTTTGCTTTTTAGGGTTTTGCCGTTGCGCGTCTTGTTTTGTTTGGTCTCCGTTTGGGGTTTTTGGGGTTTAAGTTTTGAATGGTCACCCGAGTCGAGTGAGAGAGTTTGAGCCTGGATCATTGTGCAAACGTCGTCATCGTGCTTAGGAGGCCCAGGAGACGAAGATCGACTGTCGTTTCAGTCAATTCTGACACCTACTTTTTAGGGTTTTCACTTTGGCCCCTATTTTTTAGGACCTTTTTTGGCATTTTTGAGCAATTCTGAGATCCATATTTTTTAGGGGCTATTTTTAGAAAGTTGCTATTTTGGGAAAATTTCTATTTTTAGAAAGTTTCTATATTTAGAAGGGGCCCGAATTTCGAAAATCCACTCAAAAGTTCGAAAAACTCAACAGAACTCTCAGAAAATCAATTTGAAAATTTTATGAATTCATGGTGAAATTCTGAAAAATGTTAGAAATCTGGAAAAATCAGTCCCAAAAATCACAGAAAATGGTGAAGAAATCTGGAAAATTCATGAAAAATCTGAGAAATCATGGCAAATTGATGACTGAAAATCATGGTGAAGGCATGAAAGAAGACTGAGATTCATAACCAGCATGATGAAGGACAAAGTCAATGGCAAAAGGCTGCAGCCAAGCAAAAAGGCAATGGCATGGCAATGTGCCAAGTCCGCCCAGCCTTGGAAGAAATTAATGGCAGAGAGAAGAGGCAACTCCGCCCAGCAATGGCACAAATTGAAGGCAAGTCCGACTTGCCATGGCACAAGCTTTGGCAAACTCCGCCCAGCCACTTAGAAGGTAATGGCATGAAAATATGCCAAGTCCGCCTTGGATAAATAAAGGAAATGGCATGATGGTAAGCCAAGTCCGCCTTGGAATGGCAAGACATGGGGTGAAGTCCGCCCAGCAACATAGAAAATGGCTCAACACTTGATGAAGTCCGCCCTTGGACAAGTAGTTTAGATGGCAAGACATGAGACTAAGTCCGCTCCAAGATGGCAAGACAAAAGGTGAAGTCCGCCATAAGGATGGCATAAGATCATGCCAAGTCCGCCCAGCCACATGGAAGATGGCACAAACATAGGCCAAGTCCGCCTTGGACAAATAGAGAGGATGGCATGAGAATGAAGGAAGTCTGCCCCATGTAAAGTGGCAAGAAATGATGCCAAGTCCGCCCAGCCACTTAAGAAGTCAATGGCAAGAGTTAAAGTGAAGTCCGCTCCAAGGGAAGTGGCAAGATGTTCAAGCAAGTCCGCTTTGGACAAAATGAAGATGGCCTAAGCAATAAGCAAGTCCACCATAGAATGGCTTGAACATAGATGAAGTCTGCCATACTTAGAAGAGTAAGATAAAAAATTAAAATTTTGCCTAAGTGTGGACTTTAGAAATTAAAAAAAAAAAATATTCTTGGCACTGTGGAAATTCGCCATGCTTAGAAAGAATGAAATATTTTTCTAAGTCTAAACGTTTATATGTCTAAAAAGTTTTGCAAATGGCTTAGGAAGATGGAAATAAAATTTTGCCAGAGACTTAGGACAGAAAGAAAATCATGGCAAAATAAAATTGGAAGATAAAAATTATGGCAAAATAAAATTGGAAGATAAAAATTATGGCAAAATAAAATTGGAAGAAAAAAAAATTCGCCTAAGGCAACGGCATGAAAATTTTGGAAAATCAAATTTGCCTTAGATGAAAAATAATTTGCCATAAAATGAACGGGTTGAAAATGACACATAAAATAATTATTTTAATTATTTTAATTCTTTATTTTTCAACACTTCAAAGAGATAAGTTTTGAAAAATCAAAATTAGAAAAAATCAAAAGAGAACTTTACTGAACTGGCATAAGATTTGGAAACTTTCCCGGAGACTGTCGTTGAAGATAAAACTTGCCATTCAGAAGTTGAGTACAAGCCAAGTTCAAACTCAATTTGATGGAAACAATTGAAATTTGCTAAATGGGTCGATTTTCTCATCTTTATAATTGAATTCACTTCTCATTTTTACAATCATTCGATTTTCGAAAGAAAGGTGTGAGAAGAAAGTTTGTCTAAGGCGCGAAAGTTGAGAAAAGTTTGAAGCAAAGTGAAAGAAGCAAATTTGTACCAGCTGGCATTGTGATCGTGACTATTTCATTTGTCCAGAAGAGCTAGGCAGATTTATTTTTTCCACGTCATTTTGGCATAAAAAAAACTTCGTCAATTCTTTTCTTTCCAGCGTAATTCTTCACGAAGTTTGATCTGACAACTAGCTGGATTATTTTTCGAGTAATTTAAATTTTGAATTCTAATTATTCTCTTTGTTTCTTCTTGCAGATTTGTTTTCGAGAGAGTAAATATGAAGTTTGCCAGCAAGGGTGTGCAGTTGCAGTCAAAGATCAAATCCAAGTGGGAGCATATTGTGGACACCAACCTTGGCCGTGTTGACCTCGATGATTTCAGCGAAAGAATGTATGAAAGTGATAAACGTTTGCCTACGCCAATTGCAAGAAGGATGATGCGCAACGGAATTGTTCATGCAGCTGGATTTCCACCAGCAAAAGAGTGTCTGGAACTTATGGTGGAATGTGCATTGCATTATAATGTGATGTCCCGATGCGGGCCCCTATCGGAAGGTGACGTAGGTCTGTCCGAGCGGTTTGCCCAGCCACGTGTCCGAGGTCTTCGGCGGGAGTACCTATCCTGGGGATGCTCCCTTAACACTAAGAGGGGTGTCGTTCACTACCAGTCCGGGCTTTTGGTGCAACGGTAACTAACTTGGTATCAGAGCTGGAGGTCTCGAGGTCGAGACTCGCGGAGCATGGTGGGCTGTGATGTCCTGATGAGGGCCCCTATCAGAAGGTGACGTAGGTCTATCCGAGCGGTTTGCCCAACCACGTGTCCGGGGTCTTCGGCGGGAGTACCTATCGGGGATGCCCCTTAAGCTAAGAGGGTGTACCGTTGCACCAAAGCTGGTGGTATGACACCCCTCTTAGCGTTAAGGGGGCATCCGGATAGGTACTCCGGAAGACCGGACACGACTGGGCAAAAACCGCTCGGACAAACCCGTTACCTTGTAGGGGCACCTTCACGACCCACCATGCTCCGCGAGTCTCAGCCTCCAGGATACCGTTAGTTACCGTTGCACCAAAAGCCTGGACTGGTCACGTTAAGGGGGCATCCCCAGGATAGGTACTCCTGTCGAGACCCTGGACACGTGGCTGGGCAAGCTCGGACAGACCTACGTCACCTTCCGATAGGGGCCCGCATCGGACATCACAATATGAGAGAAAGATTATTAAAACAAAAGACATTAAACAGTCAATATGAAAAGATCATCCAATCTTATTCTTACTCAAAGTGATCCAATACAAAATAACAATATTGTAGGCAAGGTGGGCTCAACAATTTGTTTTCACAGCAAAAGTTGAAATACAAATGAGCAAAGCGCTCTTATTTATAGAGTCTCAAAGGTGTAGGGAACCCTAAAATCACCTTGAGTTAACAACAGTCTTGCAAGCATGCAAGAGTTTATTCTGAAGTCTACATGTATGCAACTTAGTAGTTAACTGGAAACTACTTCAGTTAATTGAACTAAAACTAAACTAAATGGACGTTTGCAACATGCAAGTCCTTATTGAAATGAGAGCTAATTGATAACTAACATTAGTTAACTAATCCTAATACAAATTCCAACCTCCTCCAAAAAATATCCTCAAGATAAACATGCATTGATATGTGGAACAACGAGTTTAACTTGGAAAGAGGCATTGAGTTAACTAATGTGTTTAATGTCTATCCTAAGAACTGTAAGAGCCAAGTGTTAGTCTACTCCAAGCCATCTTGGGCAATCATCTCTTCCATGAATTCATTAACTTTAGCATCTTCAGGCACTTTGATGCTATCCAAGATGATAGACTTAGTCTACTCCAAGCCGTCTTGGGCAATCATCTCTTCCATGAATTCATTAACTTTAGCATCTTCAGGGACTTTGATGCTATCCAAGATGATAGACTGTCTGTTCAACGCCTTCTCTCCATCCTTGATCATCTTCTGGCCTTCTTTGACCTCCAAAGCTACCTTGTCGAGCTTGTTGACATCACCAAGAAGTAATTCAACTTGGATGCCACAGGATCAACATCAACACCTGTTTTGACCTTTTCTCACATCACCCCATTCAAAATGGGAACCCCCTAAATTTTGCTCCATTCGGGTCTTTTGGCTTTGGTTTTTGGGTCTTTTTCCGACTGTCTTTCCGGGGATGTGCCCGTCTTTGGGTCTAAGTTGAAATTTTGGCTAAGTTTGTGAAATTAGGGTTTTTATTCTTCAGGCTAGTTTGAGGTTAATTTGAGTGAGCAAATTGAAATTTGAGCTTGGCACTACAATCACAAGGCTTCCATTAGGTTCCCATTAAATTTTTATTGAATAGCCGTATCAGCCGAGGAGAAATAATTTTCAGCCTTACAACAATTACAGGTCAAGAGGGCCACCTCCACCAAGGCAAGCGGTTGACAATACACAAAATGTTGTATTTTGCTCTTTTCATGATTCCACTGAACATATCGGCGCCACTTGCCCCGAAAATGTCAGAATGAACGAGATAATGGGATACGCCGAAGCTACACCTGCACCAAGTTTCGTACCAACTCCAAGTTCGAATGTTGTCTTACCTCAATCGGACAACTTCGATGGCGACTCCGCAACGGGCTACTTTGAAAGTGAACCCGATTTTGAAGATCAAGAAGATGTTCGTCAGTACTCTCTTGCAGTAAATCCTAAGAATCATACGACTCCTGTGTTCACTAGAGCTCAGCATCTGAGGGTGCACAAAGAAGAAGAAGAGAGACTGAAAGTACCAAAAGACAAAGAAAAAGGAAAAGAAGTAGCTTCTACTTCAAATGTTAAGTCTTCTAAAGAGAACACGAAAGCAGTTGTTGAAGACTCGTCTTCAGCAAATTTTGATATTGTAGATTCTTTGATGAAGAACAAAGTGCAGATTTCTCAGTTAGAGTATCTCCAAGATCATCCAGAGCAAGTGGACCGACTTCTCAAATTTGTGAAGAAAGGACCTACCAAGCAGCCCACATTGCTCGAATCATCCGTTCCGGCAGAAGACAAGCCTAAGCCCTTCTATATTTCTCTGTATATAGGGGGTTACAAATTGAGCAATTGTATCATCGATTCTGGAGCTTCAGACAACATCATGCCTTTACAAGTGATGAATGCTCTAGGACTTTCGTGCACCAAGACTAGGGACAAATGTTACTCACTGGAGTCCAAGTCGGTGCCGTTAGTCGGACAATTAAAAGATGCTCAAGTAAGGTTGGCGGCCTGTCCTCAAAAGAAAATCATGATGACCATCTTGGTAGCTGACATTCCAGCGAGCTACGAGATGCTATTAAGCAGAAGCTTTTGCAAGGACCTCGGTGGAGAGATTCAAATGGACTGGTCTTCTGCGAACATTCCATTAAAGAATGGAACTTTCAAGATGGAACCAAAACCCAAATCTTGATTTGCGGTCGTGAAGTCTCAAGATCCTCAAGCTCAAGTTCTATATCAAGAAATGGGTCTTGGTTCTTACGCCATGCTGTCAGAAATTCCTGAAGAAAGTCAAGAGATCGCGTGTACCGTAGAAAAATCAGCAGAAGATCCTAAGTTGTGGACTTTACAGTTCGATGGTAGTTGTTCCACTGCTGGTTCGAGAGCGGGAGTTGTGATAAGTTCTCCTGAAGGACAGTTGTATCCATTTGCATACCGCTTGCAATTTGAATGTACAAACAACACGGCAGAATATGAGGCGCTTTTACTAGGTCTCAGAAATGCGAAGGACATGGGTATCAAACATCTTAGGGTTGAAGGTGATGTAGAGCTTGTTGTAAAGCAAGTCAGAGATCAATTCAGAGTGAAAGCAGATCGTCTTCGACACTACAGAAATAGGGTGTGGAATGCAATAGATTGGTTCGAAGCATTTGATATCAAGTACATTCCACGTCTAGAAAATAGCAGAGCAGATGCCCTTGCAGTATCAACTTCACTTTTCATGCCACATTCTAACTTTCATCAGAATGCATTTGCCATTGAGTTAATATACAGGCCAGCTGTACCTGACAACTGTGATAATTGGCAAGTCTTTAACGACGATGAACACATCAAGGAGTTTCTTGTTATGGGAGATAATTTCAAAGAATTGTTCTTTGAGTGTAGTTCATTCACTCATAGAGAAGCAGTAATAGAAACCTCCGATGCACCAAAGATTGCTGAAGACAAAGAAGATCCAGAAGAACCAGATACAAGCATTATCCAGTTGAAAGGAAATAAAATTCCCAAGGGCTTGGTTTCCTTGCAGAACATTTTTGACAGGGATGACAGATATATACAAGATCAGAGAAACTCAAGCGAAAGAACCTCTGCCGAATATCAACAAATCAATATTGGGACAGTTGACAAGCCTAGGCTTGTTAATTTTGGTACATGTTGTACTGCAGAGGAAAGCGAAAGGTTCATCTCCTTGTTCAAGCGATATCGAGATGTCTTCGCCTAGTCATATGAAGATTTGAAAGTTTTTACACCAAGAGAATTGTCTCACACAATTCCTCTTCAACCTGAAGCAAAACCCTTCAGGCAAAAGCAAAGACACTACAATCCGCGGATTCAAGATACCATCTACGCGGAAATCCAGAAGATGGTGAATGCAAAGATCATCTTTCCGATCCATCATTCCACCTAGGTGTCGAATATAGTTCCTGTGCGCAAGAAGAACGGAGAAATCAGAATTTGCGTCGATTTTAGGAACTTAAATCAATCATCGCTCAAAGATAATTATCCTTTGCCGATCATGGAGCACACCTTACAGACGGTTACCGGTTCAGAGATGCTGTCCTTATTGGATGGTTTTTCTGGTTACAATCAAATAGTAGTAGCTGAAGAAGACTAGTTCAAGACGACATTCACAACCCCATAGGGTACATTTGCCTATGAAAGAATGCCCTTCAGCCTCATCAATGCCGGTGCTACTTTTCAGAGAGCCATGGATTTGGCATTTGGAGACTTGAACAATAAAGTAATTGTTGTCTATCTAGACGATCTCACTATTTTCTCGAAGATACAAGAAGATCATTTTTCGCATCTAGGGAAGGTCTTCGAGAGATGCAGATATCACAAAATATCACTGAACCCCAAAAATTCTATCTTCGCGGTGATGGAAGGCAAGTTGCTTGGCCACATCGTCTCCAAGGAGGGAACTCGAATTGACCCAAGCCGGGTCGAAGGTATTAGAAGTTTGTCTCTTCCAACAAGCAGAACAGGGGTACATTCTTTCTTCGGTAAGGTAAATTTCATACGAAGATTTGTGCCAGATTTTTCTGAGTTGACTAAAGATATATCTGCTATGATGAAAAAGAAGACAGTTTTCAAGTGGACAGAAGAAGGCAAGAAGGCGTTTGCAGCAATAAAAGAAGCCATCAGTCGAGCTCCAGTGCTAGTCCGTCCTGATTTTGAAAAAGAATTTATCCTTTATTGCTACGCATCAGAGCATACTCTGTCTGCCATTCTGACACAGAAGTTAAATGAAGAAACTGAATCTCCAATAGCTTTTATGAGCTGTAGTTTCAAGGACATCGAATCAAGATACTCTCAGATTGAAAAGAATGCCTATGCGGTGGTTCGAGCTGTAAAGAATTTTAGATTTTATATCCTGAATACTCACACCATTGTATATGTCATAGATCCAGCAGTGAAAAGTGTGCTAACTCAACAGGAGATGGGCTCCAAAAGAGGAAACTGGGTCGCGAAAGTTCAAGAGTATGACTTGGAGATCAAGCTGACCAAACTCGTCCACGGGAGAGGTCTTTGTCAATTGATAGCAGAGGATGGTGATAAGAAGCTTCAAGCCAAAGGTATACCTGAGATTGAACCTGAAGTTAAGGAAGATCTTCCAATGGTCTTGCTGATTGAATCTTCGGGAGAATGGTTTACTGAGATATGGTATTACCTGACATACGGTGATTGTTCGAATCATTTGAACAAGCAACAAAAGAGAACGCTTAAGCTGAAAGCGCAGAATTATGTTATCATCAACAATGTTTTGTACAAGTGGGGCCTTGACGAAACCTTTTTGTTGTGTGTTACCAAAGATCAACAACGGTGCTTGCTGGAAGCCTTCCACAATCAAGCATGCGGAGGTCACTTTTCTTCAAAGGGGCGCATCATATAAAATGCTCATAAAATGTAAATCTGAGCTATTTTCTACAGAATGAAAGTGTAGAAGATATTATTTAACTGAAACAAATAGATCACAAATGATACAGATACCCGAAAGCTTCCAGATTATTTATTTAAAAAGATAAGTCCAGCTTGCCAGCCAAGATGGTGAAAACTGACAAAATCCAGTGTAGGAAGCTACAGATTGTAAAGTCTAGCCTGGAAACTGTGGCTGATGAAAGGTATACGCCAGACGCCAAAGAAGATGAAGAGAAACCCTCAGAAAGGAAGGCGTTTCTTCTAGAAAGTCCAAACGCCCTTGCACAAAGAGCCACACACTTCAAGCAAAAAGCCAGAATTTCCAACTCAGAAGGTACGACCATGAAGTAGAATCTCTGCCAGATGAAAGGAAGACGCCATCTCTCAAACCCTCCTGAAAACTGATAAGGAAACTCAATAGAAACACAGATCAAGCTCAATAGAACCTCTGAATGAAGCTCTCACCAATGCACTAATTCGACTGGTCTCTCACAGTCTCAGAAATGCTCAACACTGAAGAGATTTCGTTCTCCAATGGAAATATTGCTCAAACCTTGATCACAGAGGAAAGCATAGAAGAAACCCAAGGCAAAGTCGAAATATTCAAGAAGTGAGTTTCTCATTGCCAAAATGCCTTATATTCTAAAAGGCACGCATTTTCAAGAAAGGACGCCACTTTCATCATTTAAATCTTTTAAATCATATTTAATTCACTTTTCAATAGTTCTAAATTAAATACTTGGGCACCCACTTCAATGCATAAGTGATTTAATTTTAAATCACCCTTTTATGAATATTTAAGTGATATTAAAAGAATAAAGTCAATTTGACTTTATAATAAAGTATTAAATTAATATAACTTAAATCACTTAAATAATCATAACTTCCTCAAAACTCCATATATCTCTGTGCCGTCAGAAGTTGTCAACTCCTGAACTGCCAAGGCCTGCAGTGAACCAATCGCTGAGCTTTGAAAATGAGAACCACCAACTCCTCCAAAAAATACCACTGACCCTCTAACCAATCCAGTTAGCCCACAAGGGTCCAAGAAAAGGCTAACACATTGTTCCCGAGAACTGACTAGAGTGGGGACGTCACACTCTTCCACTTTTTAGTGGGAATGAAAGTAAGGAACATAACTGAAATACAAAGACGGTGAGGTCTGTCTCTTCCACTTTCCAGTGGGAATACAAAATGTAAAGTGGAGAAAGTAAAAGAGCTAATCAGTACTACTGATTCAGCGTTACAATGTGATGAACAATTCGCAAATATAGTGAGATTATGATATGCAAAGCTTTCCAAAATGAAAGTAAATGAACTCCAAACTTAAACAAGCTGTCGAACTAAGAAAGAAAGCCAAACTGCTCAGAAATCTCAGACCAACAAGCTCCCAATCACATTAAAATGCCCACAACTTCGCAAGCACACCTCCGAATGATATGAAACAAAGTGCAAAGGATGCCTTGAGACTGGGAGACCAAGATCAATCCCCAAAACAGCTCCAAACAGTCCAGAATATTTAAGCATGCTTCCCAATGCACCAATGGGAGATAGTACAACCTTCAAGGAGAGGGGCGACCAACATATAAAATCAGCAACTTCATATTAAATTGTGAAAATTTGTGAAAGAGGGCACCCAAGGTTGGTGCAAGCATAGGAAGAATACCCAAAACCAACAAAAAATCACGCTAAGAGATACAAGCCAAAATGTGCTTCACCAAACTAGCAACACCAAAAACTGATAAGAACACTCCAAAATTAGAAAACATCATAGTTCATCATCTTCATTAGGCTCAATTTGTTCTTTAGTGTTAAGAATAGTCAATAAATCAGCTAGGTGCTATCTTGCAAGCACAAAACTGAAAGTGGCTAGGAGGTATGCGTTCCTCGAATAAAGGGTCTAAAGAAAATTCAACAACACTTCATTATGTTTGCAATGCATAGTCACAAATGAAGGAAAGCTCTCTTATTTATAACTTTCTCCTCCAATTCAAAACCTTTTCCCTCGAATTAGGGCGCCCAAAATGAAATTCACATTCACCATCAAATTTGCATTTGAGTTGCATCTTTGACTCCAAGACTTAGGTGTCCAAAAACATATATCATAAGTTAGATGTCCAAATACATTTAAGTGAAATACGTTATATTTATCCAAATATCTCTCCAAAGCTAGGTATCCAATTTAGCCTTAGCAATATTTCACTTAAAAACTTTTATACTCACTGAATGAAGCGTCCAACACAAGCACTGATTTGCCAAAACAAGCTCTAGGAATATTGGAGACCAAAATGCACATACTGCCTTGCCTGAAATAGCCAATGTACTGAGACATTGAGTTGTTGATAAAAATAGCACTGCTAGAACTTACTATAAATAGCATATTGCTAAAAATAGTGATTTCAAATGCATTTTGAGCACAAACCGGGCAGCCATCGCAACTTACTAAAAATAGTAAGTCCAAAAAAGTCACTTGATGCAGATGCATGCTATACCACTCCAAAGCTCTTTGAAAACTTAGAAAGACTCAAAAATCTTTCTGCTAAATTCTTGCATACAACTCTCAAAAACTCTGAAGGAAACCTCGTAGAAAATCGGAAACCCTAATTCTACCTTTGACTAGCCTACGGGCATCTGGGAATAGGCATCTGGGAATAGGCTAACAGTCATTGGAAAGTGTAATGCTAAAAATGGGGACATTATACTTTTCTGATCGTGATTCCTCCTTTCTACGATTTCCCTCTTCTATGGCTTCATATAGGCTCAAATTAGTCTTCCTACGTGCAGCTGGTTTGTCAATAATGAGGAACAATGTTTAATATGCAAAACCTTGATTATTTCTTGCTGTAAGTACTCAAGGATTTTTTAATATGATATTGAAAGTTATGCACTCTTCTAATACAAACCCTGATTGCTACAATGAATCTTCCTTCAAAACATAAACTTTTGATTTCTTTTCCTTGAAACCCTAACCATTTATTTCTGAAAAGAAATCTGGATATTCTCTTTTTGGATCACTGGATTGAAGCGCAAAGACTGAATGCCCATAGGCTGGCCGGATTCTCATGCTCTGAAATAACTGTAATGAACACCCTAGTTTGGCCTTAAAATTTTCGCACTCTTCCCAACAAGCATTTTATCAAACAGTTACATGCATTCTGTTTTGAAGAGCTTTAAACTGAATTGTTTATAAAATCCCCTAATTGTTTGAATCACAATGCCATTCACATATGTTCATAAACTCACATTGACATACACAATAGAGATAATCATAGACAATGTAAACAACAACTACTACTAAGCAAATGACTGATAACAGTCCATTACATGTCTGCTATTACACATGGCATTCCCATTGGTCATTATAACAAACACTTGCCATACTTCTCAGTTGCATAAGGAAAAATTACAAATACATAAGTAATGCAGCTCTAACCTCTGCAATAGCAGGTCATAATAAATAGGTCTGATAATGATAGTCTGCTGCAACTTGAAATGTCCCCAAATAGGCCCACATCCACTTAGAGATTTCAAACACTTAGCTGCTTAGGCAATAGATAGAAGTTCGATGGCCTCCAATACAAATCTGGGCATTAAATACCCTCACGTCCCCTAGCTGGGACTATTCGACCAGCACTAAGAAGATATGAGACTTCTGAACATTCACTCCAAACTGAGATGTTGGCTGTTTTTGCAAAACTGTGATCTGCTTTAAATCCCTTTCCAATCTCTTCACTTACTGGCTACATCTATGCCCAGCAGTCTGGAAAGTTGAATGCCAAACCCTAGATATTGTTGTGGCTGTATTTGGAATGGCTAGGCAATATAAATATGCAGCACTCAGATCCGATGCAAAATTTTGTGCCCTCTTTCATGACAAACCCTGCATTTAATGCTGAACACAAATGATTGCAGCTTCCCAAGAAGTGGCTATAATCTCTTAATCCAAGCACTGATTGCTGATTTTATAACAGCAAACCCAATTTACTGCTATTGTTAATTTATGACAGCAAACCCTAGGCTCAGCTGCAAAAATACTTTAGAATCCATTAAAGTGCTAATGTAATTTCTGGATGAAATCACCTCCATGATTTTAAGGGTTTTTGTCCCCAAAACCTACTTGATTGGCGAGGGTTTTCGTCCTCACAATCCGTTTGCAAACAAGGGTTTTTATCCTTGCAAGGGATTGATTTGCTAAAAGCTCAATCGAAGATATGTAGAGATGAAATAACAAATTTATGCCTTCCCATGAGAAATAAGCCCCTTTATATAGATTTACTTCCCTTTTCTCTCCATTTTAAGTTTTATAATTTGGGCCCCATTCTCTTTATTTTTAACTTTTGGGAAAATAAAACATTATTTTCTATTTCTCCCTTTTTCCCTTCAAAATAAATAAAGTGACTTAAAAGTCTTTGAAAATAATATAATTTTATACCCCATGCCTAGTCGTCACTTTATAACATCAATTTGGCCCCTTAAATACACTTTATGGGACTATTTTAAGTTTATCCCCTTATAATTATTCTTTTAATTATTTGGGATAAGAATAATATTATTTAAGTTGTCCTTATAGAGTACACTTTATTAAATGAGGACTTAAAATAATATTATTTTATTAGTTCCCTTATTTGCCCCTTTCTTCACCTATGGGAAATAAATATAGGCGTTGGGTCCACTCCCACTAAGACATTCGAAAACGGGAGCATGACATTTGTGCAAAGATGATTGCAGCTGCACTAATCCCATGTTTGTTACAACGGCTTGATTTGTTGAAATGTCTCGAGAGTGAATTTTTATCTAGTGTGACTTCTACATTTGATAGCAAGAAGCAGTAAAAAGCTTTAGTGAACTTTTCTGCTGAAAAGGTGGGTTTGATCATTCATGATTTGAAATATAAAAATTTTAATGTGATCACAACTATATTATCCAAAGTTACCTGGACATTAAAATTTTCTTAGTTGCTATAAAAAATGTTAATTTTTGTGGCAGCTTTTCCATAGGCATATGTAGAAATGTTATTGATATTTACTTTTCTGATAAAGCTATGGGCTGTGTTGAATGATGCTTTTTGAACATGAATATGCAGGTTCAAGTTTGAGTTTCAACTGATGTGATTGAAGAAGGTATTGATGTCAAAAGTTGTAACTGTGTCCATTTTGATTTTCTGCTAACCTTGCACAGCTATATTCAATCCCGTGGGCATGCTTACCAAGAAAACTCAGAGTTCATCTTATTTTTTGAGAGGTAACTTGTTAATATAAAATCAAGTATACTCAATTACTGCATTCTTATCTGTTCTGAAATTGCATGAAGAACATCATTACAATAAGCTTTGAGCTTGGCATTTTAGTATAAATCACTGTTTATAGGAATATATAAAGTAGCTATTTTTTCTTATAGTTAAGTAGAATGTGAATCTAGCTATTCATTATTTTGTCAGAGTTAGAATTTTAGGGCATTTGAAATTTGGTAAAATCTAGGAATCCTGTAACCAACATTAATGCTAAATATTTACATCAAATATTATTTTTTGGAATTCTCAGTGGTGACAAGAAGCAGAAAAAACAGTTATCTGATATAAGCAAGAGCGTGGCCTTTATGGAGGACACAATATTGAGTAGAAACGGTACTTCTATTAAAGAGAAGAACACAATTGGAAAGGATGTACCAGGAGATGTTGATGAACATCTTCCAGAAATGATATTGATTAGAAATGTTATGCCTTCCATTGCTTAGCAAAATGCAGTAGGAAAAGATGTTTTTAAAAGATTGGAAGAATCTGGAGACAGTGATAAACATCTTCAACAAATGGCATTGAATAAAAATAGTAGGCCTTGCACTAAAGAGCAAAGTTTGGTTGAAATGGATGAATCTAAAAGGTTAAATGAAGTCAGAGCTGTTGGTGAAAATCTTGGAGTTAGTGAAAGAGAGGATGAAGTTGTACATGTTGATGAAGATCTTCAGAGAGTTATTGAAAAAGAGGATCAAGAAGAGAAGGAAGTGGGAAAAATATCTACAAAATCAGGTATGCAAACAATTCATTCTCTTGTATCATTGGAGAACCATGTACTTGAAAAAATTTTACTAAATAATTTTTTAAGTGATGGAATTTGAAGAATTTTCATTAGTGCTGGAAATCATTAATATTCTCCTTACTGATGGATAATAGGCTCATTTTTACTTGTGAATTGTTTATTTAAATATTTCTTAGCATTTTGGTTTTTTTTATTGTGACTGTTCATTTTGTTTAGTAATTTGATTCTGAACATTGTCTATGTAATGCCCGATTTCTTTTTTGCCTGATATAACTCAGCTAGGCACCCAAGAGCTGCAAAAAAATTATCATCTAAGCAAAGATTTTGGTAACTCATTGTTCACCAAATCCATTCAAAAAATAAAAGAATTATCCATCTCAATCTTTATTAAACCAAAAAACTGTGTTATGAGATCGGGGTTACACTTGATGATACACTATCTTGCTTTAATTGCTTCTTGATTTGTGATTCAGCCGCTCATTTGCTAAAAAAGGGTCATAAACTGTACATCAATTCCTACACTGACTTCAGCTCCCTTATCATCAAAAAACTTGTCGACACTCTCGGTCCAAACTCCACAGGCCTGGGTTCACACCAACCGCCAAAAGACACCTTCAAATAGTATAAATACTTCTAGCCATGGAAACATCCACCTCCGTAAGCTTCTACACAGTACCAACCTGGTATTATCTCTGGGAGCTCTTGGGACCCAAAGCAGAGATAGGGCAAAAAAGCCACAATACCACTAGCAAATAGAAAAATATACAATACTTCCACCAACTACAGGCCCCAAAACTACCAATCTCTCACTATACAAAAGCAACATTAAAGTTTAGAATAATGCATACATAGAAACTGTTCACTAGATGAATAAGCAGTATCACCATCATAAAGAAGGGCTAGGATCTTCTCACTGGCAGAATTCATTCTCTTCCTCACACACAATCACTCTAATTTCCCCTTTAGCAATTTCAATGCTAGAACCTACTTTCATGTCTCACCTCACACAGTCATAGACAACTTCTCCTCTTCTCGAAGATAATCCCTTGTCAACCCTTCTCAGAAGGCCATGGCAAAACAGAAATTAAATGACACAGAGCTTTCACCACTCTTCTTTAAATATCCATTTTAACAATAGCAGGGAATACCAATTGATAATACCATCACATAGATCATATAACATCATTTGATACCAAACTACTTCTATTGATAGCTTAGAGAACTATGGACAATGTGAAACCAAGCTCGTAATTGCCACCAGCGCTGGTAAATAATTCCATAATTTTCCTGATGCTATGACACGTACCAAATTCTTCACATGTGGTCTTGACCTTTGAAAGTACTTCGAACACTTCTTCCCTGTTTAGTAAGCAGTTCATTTATTTTTCCTTATGAAAGCCTTATGACCCCTTATCAGGCATCATCTCCAGTAGGAGCAAAAATCTAACCAGTAGGGATCGTGCTTCAATGGGAAAATTTTGAGACCAGACCATCATTCTTTCATGAGTTTTTAAAAACAATGAGATCCCCTGATTAGCTGCCCAATTAGCCACAACATTACCTTTTCTCTTTATATGTGCAAATTTGATTTCCTCAAACTCTGACTTCAGGTCAGCTGCATTTGAAAGAATCATATCCAGTAGCTAGGAAGTACAAACCCCAGCCAAGAGACCATCTATTATTAATTTTGAATCTCCCTCCACTACCAAATGGGGCAACCTCTTCTCAGAGCTTCCAAAACTCCATTCTGCATTGCCTTCTCCTCTTCTGTATTATTTATATCCTCTCCAAAATCGGAAGCCATGATAATCAATGATTGCCCAGCATCATCTCTAGAAACACAACAACCCCTTGCCCTGCTAGGATTCCCGCTGGCTGCACCATCAGAATTGAGTTTGATCCACCCTAGATTAGGAGGATGCCACTTCACATTGTCCATCTTGATAAAGGGGTGAACAAGCCCACCAAACTTATGGAGCCAAAGCAACCTTGGCCAAGCCTTTAATCATCTCTCCTCCTTTTTGTCCCAATTCCAACCCTTAGAAGCCCAATACTCTCATAACTTCTTAAGAGACACTTTCACTCTATGTTGAAGTTGCCAAAAGAACTTTCACAGGATCATGAAGGATCATGAATCATCTGCAACGCCAAATAACCTTCCATAAAAGAGAAGAAAAAGATTGCTATATTGCCAATACCGGTAGAACACAATACAAATGTATGAAGAGATCCTTGAATAGATAGGCAAGGGTGAGACAAGAAGATTGTTGGGGCAGGTGAGAACCCCACATGTGCATGTAACAAGTGTCATGTGCACATGACTAGAGACATCCAAAAGTTATCCCTAAGTAAACTCAACTAAGTAGGTTTGAAAAGGACCCAACAAGGAAACCAAATAGGCGATAAACCTATTCACACCAACACTCCCCCTTAAGTGCAATTTAAGGAGGAAAAAAAAAAGAAAAAGATTCAAAGAAGGGTTTTGACAACTAGGCCTAATAAGGCACCCATGTACAAAATATTTCTCAGACATAGAAAAAGAGTAAAAACCCATAGGAAAAAACTCCCCCCCAAAAGAGAGAAAAAAAAGAAAAGAAAACATGTTAAGGAGGACTCAAGATGATCCTCCCAAGAACAACTTCCTTTATGCCAAGCGTCAATTGCAATTGAAGATAACAAGGTGATTCCAAAGGTTTATGAAATATCCCCCTTAGTTTTTTTTTTTTTTTTTAATTTTTAGCATACAACACTTCAATTGTTAAGGTTAGCTCAACAAATATAACCAGCCGAAAGGAACCCTTCACTTTTTTATCACCCAAATCCCAAGGTGGGCAAGGTGAGAGCATACGGTGCAAGGGGATCGTTACATGAAATCTGAAACTGAAAGTACAATGCTGCAAGTGGCTAGCTGACCATCATGGAAATGTAAATGCTTAAGCGATGAATCGACCATAAAGAGCTCTACTACTTATTCAACGGGAGTGGAAATACAAATAGAAATGTAAAGCAACTCAACCACTTATTCAGTGGTAGTGATAAAACAAACTGAAATGTAAACAACTCGACCACTTATTCAGCGGGAGTGAGATATACCAGAATATAAAGTGTAGAAATATAAAGGCTGATCAGTACTACTGAAAATCAGCGTAGGGAACAATCTCCAATGTCAAATACAACATAATCAATAGGAATCATGATGAATATATGAAATATATCAGGTCTGATATAAAAATGCAGCAAACAAAAAATCAGACCAGCAAGCACATAAATCACCTAAATGCTCATATCTTGCTCCAAACTCCTCCGTTTGATGTGAAACTGAATGCAAATGAGAGCTAGAAGCTGGGCAACCAAGAGCACTTTGAGAAGACACCACATAGCCTAGATATTTAATGCACGCTTCCCAATGCAGCCACAATAAAAGTTACAATATTCAAAATGGGCAATTCTGATCTAGAAATTCAAAGACTCACTCAAAAATCATGAAACCTTGAGCAAATGGGCGCCTAGGGTAGAGGAATCAACAAGAACAATACCCAAAATGATAGCAAAATCCCACAGGAAGTTATGAACAGAAATGTGCTTCAGCCAATCACTTCCAACAATGTCAAAATTAAATTATACATCAGCAATCTGAAATCAACAAAATATTCCAACTCCAATAAGCTCAATCTGCACTCCTGAATGAAGCACAATCTTTGAATTTAGCTAGGTACTATCTTGCAAGTACGAAACTGAATGGTGCTAGGAGGTATGCGTTCCAAAAATCTCAGAATGATGAACCAAAGCAAACAAAGGTTCACTGCCCCAAACATAAGTACAAGAGAATGTATAAGAATAGCTATTGATAAGAACTTGAATACTTCCCAAACATGGATTCTGATTGTTTCGAATCAACATTCCTCTCATTTGAGACCAAAAATCTGTCCTGATAGGAGACTGTGAAGTCTCAAAATGAGTACTCCAGTTGCCTCTCAAGTCTGAAATGATTGACTTAAGATCTGATTTAAAGAAAATTAACATCCAAGAACATGAACAGCTGCAGCAACACTGAAAATCGTTATCCAAAGTGACGCATCTACTCATGTCCAAGGCTGGAAACATCCTCTCTAAAGACTCCAACACCACATAGAACCATCCTTTGCTTGAAATAGCTCTCCAATCCATCAATTGTTGAGCAAAAGGAACCATTGAATGGCTGGTAAAGAAGGGGACAACACCAAAAAATCTGAAAATTTGATCGTTATCTCTCCAAAAATCCTTCTTTCCATATGAAATAAACTCCATCAAACCATGTTGAGGATTTCAAGCACGAATACCTAACCAAGAATGACTTCCAACACATTGGAAAGAATACTCAACATATTCACAAGTATTAGTCAAAACGAAGTGCACACTCAGGAAATTGGAATCTTCTCTAGTGAACCCCTAAAACTGAACCATGAAAGCTTCCACAACAAGGGAGCATGGGACAATCATTGTCTTTTATCCCAATCCTAAAAAAGGATTTGTGTGAACTAAAACATTACTCAACCCAAGGGATAGATTATTAAACATGAAGACACCCTATCTTGGTCCTTCTTTCTCCCAAACTTCAACAATCACTGAATCCCAAGTGATACCAGGATCCCAAGCTATTAGTAGGAATGAGCCACTATGCAAATATAGAGCTACTTTGATTAAAATTCTCTGATCTGTATGCTCAATCTGTATCATTACTTCCTGAATCTCCAAGAAATACTCAGCAAATTTGAAATCCTTGAAGAAATTGAGCTCAAATCCATGGGATAAGAATTGCCGAAAAAAATTCAAGGAAATCATCATCGAACTCAATTCTAAAATTAACTAGCCTTAGAGGAGTTGATGCATGAATAGAGTCTAGCATAATCCTCGTAAACATCTGTATTAATGATTGTAAAACCTCACCATCCAATGGCCAATCAGTTCTATCCAACAAACTTTCCCAAACAATTCTTTGTTGCCAGCTAGGGAAGGTAACCTCGTTCATCCTCATACCTTGATTTTCCATTTGCATAGTGAATGAGTTATGGACAGCAGTAGTAACATCACTATGCAAAGCTTGCATCAATATTCCCCTGCTGGAAGAAGTATTCGAATCCCACCCTTCATCACTAGAATTTGGAGGAATTCCTTCATCTAACTTAGAAAATAAATTTTCATAGAACACATTGGCACCAACTTCAACAAAGGGATTATCAAAAATATGAAAATCTTTTTGATAGAAATTTGAATTCTCTGCCCTTTCAGGACAATGATCCAAGTCGTAATTCTCTTGTATGAAATCAAGCTCTTCAAGAACTTTTTGAATTTCTTCAGCTCTTTCTTTGTTTTCTTGTTCCTTGAAATAGTGAGTAGTTGTGAGTTGATTTTCAGCTTCTCTTAGGGCCTCTTGAAGATCAATTAATTTTGCAAAATTAATTAGAGATCAAGTACCAAACATGTTGAGATCAAGTACCACTATATTAGAGATATGGTATTGCGGAAGGCTATACAGTTGAGGTATATCAGCACTAATGAGCAGACGGCAGACATTCTCACCAAGCCTCTCTCCAGGATAAAGTTTGTGTACTTTTGATATAAGGTTGGTATGGTGGAGAATCCAGCCTTGAATGAGAAACAGTCTCAGTATCAGTGAGCCTCGTTTAATGAGTTCTTCTCTGTGAGAGAAGTTCGAGGTGAAATCCCTTGTTAATGCATTTTCCTCTGAGACAGAAGAATTTGAGGTGCAAGCCCTTGTTAATGCATTTGTCCTTGAGATTTGAGGTGAAAGCCCTTATTTCCACCCTCTGAGAGAGTCATGGTGGATGTCATGTGTGTGACTCCATGACATATGTTGTACTTGTGTTTCACCCTCTGAGAGAGTCATGGTGAAAGTCACGTTGAGGTGACAACATCACGCAAGTGATGAACACTTGTACTTACCATAGTATGGTTGTAGCCATTATGATTGATATCGTGTTGAGGCGATATCTGATATCACGATGAGGTGATATTCTTCTTGTTCACTTATGGTTGTAGCCATAGTGATAGACATCACGATGAGGTGATTTGTCTTGTGCAACTGGAAGTATCCTCCCTAGTTGAGAGGGAGTGTTGATGTTTATGATGCAGCGTCAGGAGTATTCCTCCAGCGATCTCCTTATTTACAATAAATTAAATAATAGCTTAATGCTATTTAATTTATAAGAGATGTTTATTCTTGAAGAGGCACGAATATTTAAGAGGTGCTATATATATGTTAAAGCTGACATTATGAAGAGGCACGTTTTATTTTAAAAGGCACGAATTCTTATGAAGCCTACCTACTTCTTATTGGACACGATTCTTCTTGGAGGCCGACTTTGAGATTAATGAAAGGACGCGTCTCTCATCCTCTCTTGTATTTATATTCATTGAGTTCTTTCCATTCAGTATTCAGTTTTATTCTATCATTGTTTTATCTCAAGTGCGAATTCAGTAGAAGAAGCAGTGTGAGTTTATCATATGTAAAGTGCGATCATTGTTGAAGTATTCAGTTCTGAGATAACAAATTATATGTAGTAGAATCTGTGATACTATTATCTGTTGATACTTATTCTGGCCTCTCTCATTGGCCTCAATTGTACAAGTGTTCTCTTCAAGAATTAATATATAAGAGATATATTGGTGTTGGGTTTTTCTCGCTCAAGAGGAGGGTTTTCCCTGGGTATCTGCTGTGTCTTTGTGTCTGATTTTGAATTAATTTTCTGTGAATTTATCTGATCAATAAAATTTACAGTAAGATGCTCACAAAAGGGCTCAAAGGTGGGCATCTTAAAATCAAATCTTAGGGCATCCATGGTGGAGTAGAAGATACTAGAGAAAACCTGAAAGGAGCTCTTCAACTTAAAAAAAAATCAAGAAGATACCATTCCTTATCAGATTTATCTTTCTTACAACTCTTAGATTGTGACAACTTGAACTTAGCAAGGAAGTCTTCAATTGAGGGGTGATCATGAGGAGAGAGTGAAGTCAAATCTGCCTCTAATTGCAATGCACAAAACTCATTAATGGTACCAAAAAATTAATTAAAGATGTCTCATATTGTCTTTGGTGTTGTGCACTTTGCAATATGAAACAACAAATTATTTGACTCATGCGATCCAATTAAAATCACGGCTTCATCCAATTTGTTTTTATCTGCAAAATTTTCAAACTCCATGAATTCTAGTTGAACCAACACTTGCCATAGTTCCTTAGTAGTAGTTGTCTCATTTTTAGTTTCTATGTGTGATAATTGTGTGGAGTGAGGAGCTCAATAGCCCTAGATTTTTTCATGATAGCGAAAAACTCCAAGTGAGCAAAAAAAACAAGAAGCACTTAAATCGTGCATTTCAACCTCCCCAGAATGTATTAATGTTGAAAATATGATCCCTCAACAAGAAATAAGAGGCACTTAGGTGTAATTTTTACAAAGGACAAGTCAAAATCAACAGTTTATAACATATGGTGATTTTTACAATTTACAAAAAAATAGATTTGTCAACTTGAAAAAGGGTTACAAATAGATTATTTCCTCATTTTTTTTATAGATTTCAAAAAAAGTTAGCTTAATTTCAATTTTGCAAGCAAAAGTTATGCCAATTACAAAACAAGTGCAAGAAAAGACTTCAAATCGAAATTTCTATTTCTTGGAGTAGAATTGGGAAAAAACAAGTAGATCATTGCATAGAGCTTGGAAAGAGCTTTTCAGTGCCTATAAGAAGTTTGAAAAATGCTTCTATGGGTCAAAGTTATGCTCCTTTGGGAAAAAGGCCCTCAGAGGGCTAAAAAGGCTCCTTGGGGTGTGTAGAGGTGGTCCCACTAGTTGGGTGGAGCCTAGGTAGTGGGGCACTGTTGAAGTGCTCGTTGGTGGAGGGTTGTGTTGGTGGAGGAAGGCATAGATTTGAGTGAAGTGAAGGTGCTAGGTTCGGTAGTGGCCATCAAGTGGAGGTGATAAGAGTTGAGTGGTGCTACTTGAAATAGATAGGTATTGAGTTAACACTGAGTGCTTTAAGTGCTAATAGCATTTAGCACTAAGGCGCTAAACAAAGAAGCCTACATAGGTGGGCTTGGAGGCTATGCTCACCCAAGTTTTGGGGATAGGGACGTTAGGGGACGGTGGGACGTGTTTCTGGTATGGGGGTACTTTTGGGTCATTTTTTAGTGGACGGTAGGGGATGGCTATAAAAAATACGGAAATTTTTAAAAATATAGAGAAATTTCAAATATTCATATCAGAACATTGATAAAGCATTCATCATAGGCATTGTAGAAGATTAATACATAACATTAGACTTGAATTTTGATTTCACATGAGAATTGACAAACAAATTAATAAAATTCAAATGCTTTTATTGTCAATGTGCATACATATTAAATAAGAATTATAACAAAATGCCCAAAGGCTTCAAGTTTCAACTATAAAATTACAAAAACATAGAAAATATATGGCTGTACGTAATCAACAGATGTAACTGGTAGGTCTGTATCAAAATTGGAGCTCAAGTTTGTGTCATTGTCAGATGCAAAGGCGGGGGGAAGTTTTTGAGGAGTCCCCGAAACGTTTCTGGGGTGGGGACAGCGGTACCAAGGTAGGGGATGGGTCCCTGTGGAGTACTGCTTGGAGACCATTAGTTCATGTCTTCGTTGATAGACATTGTGTAATATTTGTGGCTACCTTGATCCCCCAAAAAATGAAAATGAACAAGTATGCTTGCAATTCCTTAGATAACCATTAAAAAAGTGCCCTATGCAATAGGTGAGGTGGTGGGGCTTGAGCCAATGAGTTCTTGGTTGGACAATATGATAGATCTACAGGTGTGATGGTTTGGACCCCATACTCTACAAAAAACAATTGCAAACTAAGTACCTCACCTACATATAGGAAATGATGCCAACACTAGAATATGCTAGAGAATATGTTGACATAGAGAGATGCAAAAGTCTATATAGATGTTCTGCATATTGTACAACTATGGATTATATGGATGATGCATGACCAAGGGTGGGGAAACCTTAGAAACAGTTGCCAAACCCTATTGAGTTTACTATTGATCCATGTAGATTTGTTCCTTCTAGACTCAACTGTGAGGTCAAATTTGGGCCATGGTGTACTAATAAAAAACACTTGGCAAATTATCCCAAAACAAGAGAAGGGGCTTGTAGATCTAGAGCTTTGATACCATGTTGAAACTACCAAAATAATTTTCATAGGTGTAGGAATCTTCTACAACACCAAATAACCTTCCACAAGAGAGAAAACCAAAATAATGTTATATTGGCAATACTAATACAACACAATACAAATATATATAGAGACCCTTGTATATATAGACAAGGGTGAGACAAGAAGGTAGTTGGGGTAAGTGAGAACCCCAAATCTGTATGTGACATGTGTCTTAACAAGTGTCATGTGCATGTGACTAGAGATATCTAGAAGCTATACCTATGTAAACTTAACTAACTAGGTATGAGGATCTAGAAAGGAAACCAAGTAGGTAATAAACCCATTCACACCAACAATCTATCCCAAATCATTGCTTGTGAGAGACCTTTCTCCTAAAAAACACTAATATTTCTTTCTAATTAGATATTCCAAATAATAATTAGTGGAATCAAATTCCATACGCACCTTAATTCTTATCTCGTAATTTTCATTGACCATCTTTGATGAGCACACACTTATATTGAGGAGGGGGGGTGAATTAGTATAAGACTAACTTTTACTTTTCAAATTAATAATCACAATAACTTTAAATACACAACATTAGCAAATAAGAACACAAGAACACAAGATTTACATGAAAACCTTTTTGTGAGAAAACCATGAAATAAGGACTGCTTGGATCTACTTTCCAAATCCAACCACCAAAATAAATATCTTTTACAACATTTTGTAGGCACCAACCCACTAAAGACACCAATCCCCACCACTGAGCACCAACTCAGCAAGATACGGATGTTGCCACAATAGTGTGTCCCACTTTTGGGACATCCTGATTTTTGCCTGAAATCACATTTTTTAGAAAATATAATGATTTAAGACTTGAGGTTCCATTTAAAGGATTTTAATTTAAGAGGGTTAGATCAAACCCCCTTAGATCACCCCCCTTGGATAGAACCCTTCTAGTCTTAAATTATACCTACAATGGAGTCTCCTTTGCGCCTATCAAAATGATAACAAAAAACTACTTTTGCATTAACTTTTAGGGGATCAAATGAATTCATTTAGAAATTATGTTTTGTAATTATGTAGCCCTTATTATAAGCTTTTTGGTCTTAAATATAGTATAAGCACAATATACACTCGACAACTATGTTGTTTCAAGCATAGTTTGCGGACTCGCCGCGGACTCGGGAGTCCCTACCCTGGCCGAGTCCACTCGCCGCGGACTCGGGAGTCGAGTCGTGAGGGTCTGAAGTCCGAAGACCCAGTCAGAGCCTCAGGCTGGGAGGAGTCACCGTTTTGAGTTTTGAACTCTCTCTGCATTTGAGTCCAAAAACGGGTTAAAACCCACGTTTTTTTTGGCTTTTTTTTTCATTTTTTGACTGTCACTCTTGAAAACCAGGTCTGCAAATTGCTTTGGGATTGATAGAAGAAGGGAGAACGAACCAAAAAGGTCAAAATAGAGCAAGGTAAGTGATCTAACACTGCTTTTTGTTTGTTTTCTTCAATTTTTTTGCATTCAAAATTTAAAAAATCAAGAAAAATAAGGGGAAATGCTGCCAAATTTTTTTCTATTTTCCTTAATAGCCTAATTCTTATTGTTTCTACTTTCTAGCTTGGTTTTGCATTTTTTTTCTTTTGCAAATGTTTGAAACTTTGAAATTTTGAATCACATTTATTTGCTGATTTTTTAGCAAACCCTAGCTGATTTTTTTTTTCATTTTGAACTTGAAACAGCAATGTCGTCTTCAAATCCAAAGGGAGTAAAAAAAGACCCTGCATGGAAGTATGCAATTCCAGGAAATAAAAAAGGTGAATTGACATGTCATGAATGCAACAAATGGATGACAGGAGGAATAAACAGATTAAAATACCACCTTGCTAGAATCCCTGGGCAAAATGTGGAGGGATGCAAGAATACTACTCCTGAGATCATTAGAGAGATGAAGGCCCTTCTTGCTGAATATGAGCTTAAGAAAGAGGAAAGACAAAAAACAAAAGATGCCCTAACATCAGTGATGAGTGGATCTCAATCCCAATCTGCACCCTCTATGCCCCATGGTGTTGCAAGTCCAAGCTTCCGTGCTCCACATTCATCTTTTGGTGAGAGTCCTGATGGTTCCTTTTCTACTGCTAGTCAGGGTCCTTCATCAGGACCAAATTATTTTATTCCACGTAATGTTCCAGGAGCACAACCTTCACTTGAAGGTACGGGTTGGAATAAAGAAAAGCATCAAGAAGCTAGGATGGCTGCTGCAAACTTTTGGTACTACAATAATCTACCTTTCAATGTTGCAAACAGCCCATATTGGGAAGGTTTGGTTAATGCCCTTACAGTTGCAGGAAAGGGGTTTAAGACCCCATCATCTAAAGATTTGAGTGGGCCATTGCTAGAGGAAGCCGTAAAGAATACACGGCTTGTGGTTGATGAGCAAAAAAAATTTTGGCGAAGAAAAGGTTGCAGCATTTTATCTGATGGGTGGACAGATGGACGAAATAGAACTCTCCTTAACTTTTTAGTGGCCTCTAATGGTGGATTGGTGTTTCTAAAATCAATAGATGCCTCCCATGAAGTTAAAAATGCTGAGACTTTATGCAATCTATTAGATGGGGTGGTCCAGGAGGTTGGAGTTGATAATGTTGTCCAAATCATCACGGACAACGCAGCTGCATATGTAGCTGCAGGTAGACTACTTATGGAGAGGTATCCCACAATTGCATGGTCTCCATGTGCTGCACATTCCTTAGACCTATTGCTAGAGGACATTGGGAAGATTTCATGGGTCAAAAGTGTGGTTGAAGATGCAAAAAGTGTTACAAAATTTATCTACAACCATACTTGGGTGCTTTCTTTGATGAGGAAATTTACAAATGGCAAGGACCTTGTGCGACCTGGAGTGACACGATTTGCTAGCCACTTCCTCACATTGCAAAGCATTCTTGGTGCCATTAATCATCTCAAACAAATGTTCGTGTCTGATGCTTGGAAGGAGTCCTCATTTTCCAATAGACCTGAAGGGGAGAGGATTGTTGCCATAGTTTTTGATGAGACATTCATCAAAAATGGAGAGGAGTTGATGGGGGTAAGTAGCAATCACACAAAAATAAATTATACATGATAATCTATTTGCTGTTTTTTTTTTTTAGGGGTTAATTTTGTTATGATTTAACATTTGTTTTCATTTTTTTAGGTGACAGAACCTTTGGTGAGGGTTCTTCGTATGGTGGATGGAGATGGCATGCCAATGGGGTTCATCTATGAGGCCATGGATAGGGCCAAAGAGGCCATATCACGTTACTATGGCGGAAACAAAAAGAAATATGAAATCATATGGCGCATCATTGATCGGAGATGGACACACCAACTCCACCAGCCGATCCATGCCTTTGCCTACTTCTTGAATCCGAAGTTCTACTTCTCGGACACATTTAAGGCGGATGAGGAGGTCATGGAAGGTCTTGTCATATGCATTGATAGGATGGTGCCTGATCCTGAGCTGAGAGATAAAGTGCTTGATGAGTTGGAGGTGAGATTTGTTACATCTTATTTATGAATTTGCAATGTTGAGCCTTGACTATCTATGAATTTTCTATATTTGATTTACTTTTTCTTTTATCTATTCAAGGTCTACAAAGGTGCAGAGGGGAGACTCTTTTCCTCCCAACAAGCAATTGAAAGGAGAGGAAAACAACAACCAGGTAAAAAATGAAATTAGAAACTTGATTCTTACATATAGATTGTTTAAAGTTTTAAACTTTACTTTATTCTTATTTCTTAATACTTATATTTTTTAAACATGTTTTTGTAGATCTATGGTGGGAGAACTATGGTGCTAGCACACCAAATCTTCAAAAGCTAGCCATACGTGTCTTGTCACAGCCATGCAGTGCTTCTGGGTGTGAACGGAATTGGAGTTTATTTGAGAACATTCACACAAAGAAGAGGAATAGGTTGACTCAGCAGCGCCTAAATGATTTAGTTTTTGTTCGATACAACCTTCGCCTTCGAACTAGAAAGGTGGAGGGTGTTTCACATGAGTCCATCGACTTGGATGACATTGATCCATATGGTGAATGGACTATTGATGAACAAAATGATGAGGCTGATGTCTTCCTTACTGATGAGGATCTTGCTGAATTAGAGAGAGCAGCAGCAGAAGAAGAAGCAACAAGATTGGATGCCATGGAGGACGATGAAGACACATTCGAATATCATGTTTCCCCTTCTCGATCTCCTAGTCCTCGTTTGGATACTATAGCACGGGCACCTTCTAGTTCTAGGCCTCCAAAATTGAGTACCATTGGGAGGGGAAAAAGGAAGATGTAGATTATATGTGGTTGTTAATGTTTTCCTCTTTTTGACATGATTATATGTAAACATTTATAAATTTATGATGCTGTTCTACATTGAAACTATGAGTATTTGATGACTATGAATGATGAAATTTCAATTATTGAGTGTTTGATGATCATATGACATGTGTAATCTTTGAATTATAAGTGTTTGATAATCAAATTAGGCTCTTATGTTCTCTAAATGCATTAATTTGTTCTTGTTTTTTTGTAAAACTACGGTTTTTTTTTTGCCGAGTCCTAACCGAGTCTTTTCCCGAGTCCGTGCCGAGTCCCGAGTCCGAGTCATATTTTTGGGCTGCCGAGTCCGCGGCGAGTCCGAGTTTTCCAACTATGGTTACAAGTTCACATCAGATTTACACAAGTAGCTGCTGTCACAATGACTGCCCTAGAGGTTTTAACAACACATACAATAGGAAGGTAAGTGAGCTATACAAAGGGATTACAAGTGTGCTACTGAGTTATGCAGAAGAAACATTCAAAGGCCCTATCTCTTGCAGCTTGCTTCACAAGTTCCTGTTGTCACAACTAGAACACCCTGCAAGAGTATTGATGACTTCTAAATCCTGGTTAGAGTGCAACCTAGGACCAATTAGGATGTGCTGCTTTTCTTTTTCTGCAATTTTCCCATTGAATTCCTTTTGGAAAGCCTTAAGAGCTTCCATAAAAATGGCTATACTTTGCTGCTCCTGTTGCCAGTTATAGCTTGATTTGCCTTCGTTTTGGTTGATGAGCACAACTCCAACCTTTAGACGCTTTAAGAATTTTCCCTCAGATATCTCCATGGTGGCAACAACCTGCAATGCAACATTGAAAAGTGTGAGTCTTTTTGTGGACTTAGTAAATTTCCTCCGTATCCCATTGAATTTATCTTCATTTCTTGCCTTCCAAATAACCCACAAGATTTCAGTAGATAGAGAATACCAAAAGAATTTCATATCTTTGCTTAATTTGCTGTCATGACCCATTAGAATCTCTTTCCAATTTACTTTTCTAGTGCCATTACAAATTTTTATATCATTGCAAAAAATATTCCAGATTTCATTAGCAAACAGACAATAAAAAAAATGTGTAACAGATTCTGGAACTCTACAAATGTTGCAAATGTCAATATCCACATGATTCGTTTTGAAAGAAACTTTTTGTAAAAGAGTAAGCCATCTAAAACAAGTTTTTTTGGAGTCAACAACATTATGCCAAAGAGAGAAGAAAATCATAATCCAATCCTTGCATTGCAAATTCACATTCCAGGTTCTATTAAGATAATCAGGTGGGGGGGTAGACTTGATTAGCTCTTTATAGATGGTCTTTGCTTTAACTTCAATTAAGGGGGTGGAGCCTTGTGAGTTAAGGTGATTGAATTGTCTTATTATAAGCTTTCCAAAAAGTATAATTTTGAATATATTTAATTTGATTATTATATTTATTTTGTATTTTTTGTGAATGTAGGTTTTTCACCGAACATCAAGGTCTTTATTTTACACGTGAAAAAAATAGGAAAATAATAAAAAAAAATTCTAAAAAATGTATGTTCCCTAGGTATTGATGTCCTTATTTCAACAAAAAAAGAAGTTAATTCAAATGCGTACAAAAAAGTTATGTGATACAACATACACCTTGTCCAAATTATAATTACTCTAACTTCGAAAATTAATTAAAAAAAATGCAAGAAAAAATTATGAAAAAACATGCATGCATTAGATATTGGTGCTACATATCTATATTTAAAAAAATAGAATTTTACTCTTTCTATAAAAAAGTTATGCATTACAACATAAACATCACTTTTTAAAAATATTGTTTACTATAGAAAAACAAGTTATTAAAAGTTACGTAAAAAAATCACAATTTATTTCTAATTTAAAAAAAAATATATATTTAGAATCTATACACAAAATTTCTCAAGTCACTAGTTCGCATCATCTTCAAATTTTTAATGGTTTAGTTGCTATAAGTGTTAGAAGTGAACATTTACTTAAAACTGTTGATTTTAATGTCCCACTTTGGCTAAAAAGTGGGACACAGTATTGTAAGATTATCTACACACCAATCTCTCGTAATATGAGGCATCAACCTCTCCAATATGAGGCACCAACCTCTAACTCAACAAAGTATTTTTCTTCTTGATAATTCTCCTTCAAAAATCTTCCTTTGAATAATCTTCTATTATATTCTCACAAATCTGTTGGTGCATATATTGTATATCTCTTTATCTTCCGCACTCATCCTTCTCCACATTCCACAAACTCCGCTTATATCTTTACCAAGTAGGCAACCATTTGGAGGGATACAATGCTTGACAAAAGAAGTGGCTATTCATCTTTTTACAACCTTTCAATGCACCCTTTAATAGCAAATTTGGGCGCTCATAAGGGGTCAGCCCCTATATAAAACTATAAATTTATTTAAATTTAATTTCAAAATGGGGTGCCACAATAAGGGGGGATGGCCCATAAATTAAAAATAATTTAATTTAATTATTTTTTAATTCTCAATGATGGTGTCAAAATGGAGGGAGATCGACCAGCAATAGTAAATGAAATTTGTCTTTATTCACCTTGAAATAACGCGATTTGCCCTTGAAATGATTAGTGGCCTTAGGACTTTATTCAATGTCCTTTATCCGCAATATGAATGATAATTAGTTCTCCTTTGACATTGCCTCTGACATCAATGACAATAATTCTAACAATCTTTTGATAGCCTCCTTCACATCCTTAGTAAATACCCATGAAATACATGGCTTTTCTAAAGCCCAGTCTCACAAATTGGTTGCAAAGGGGTAGTGAATAAAAGGTGCCGATTATATTTCTCCACTTTAAAACATATGAAACACATAGAAGGGCCTGACCAACCAATCAACACAAGCCTATCATATGTCAATGTCAATGCTCTTTCCTTAACTACTAACAAGAAGAAAGCGTTGGTTTTAGGCAGCCCTTGAATATTGCAATCTTTTTGCAAGAAAGGCATGAGGTGTCCCCTCCTCCACTTTGGTTAACACCTTATCTGCCTCTTTGACAATTGCGCCACCATAAGAGCTTTGAGTTTCTAGATTGAACAATCATCCTTTCTAGAATGTGAGTGGGCCATTTGCTGAACAAATTATTCAAGAAGATAGTTGCTGCTTTATGATAATCTGTTGATTCCATCAGAGATACCCAACATCTATTGTTGCCCACTCTCCAAATATAATCTTTCATCTTATACCCATACAATCTTTTCTTTGACTCAACCAACTCTTTAAGCTCCTCTATTTGAGACAAGGGGGATTCTAGAAGCCGAGCATCATTCCAAAAATTAACTGCCTCCCCATTTCCGACTTTTCATCTTAGATCTCTCATTAGCAAACTCCTACAAGACTTCAAAAAGTTCCAAATTACAAAACTACATGGTAGACCATCTAATGTAAAGAGTTTGCTTTCCATCCAACTATCCACTATTTTGAGTGGAGAACTCTACTGCACTTTTATCCTTTTCAATACACATCCTCTACACCAGCTTCATTGCCAAGGCCTTATTCATCCTCTTGCATTGCTGAAATCCTAATCCTCCCAGATTCCTTTCTGAACAAACTTGATCCCAACTCAATAGAAAATATTTCCATTTGTCTTCCACTCAACTACATATGCATTTTTTTAATATCTGAAATGGATTTTGTGATCTTCCTTAGAATTTGGAAAATAGACATAACATACGTTGGAACATCTGCTAAAGAAGACTTCATCAACTAAATTCTTCTTGCCGTAGAGAGCCATCTCCCTTTCTAAGAGGACAATTTATTATGAACTCTTCCTACCACAGCCTTCCATTCCTCCACTGACACTTCTTGTCTACCAAGGGCATGCCTAAACATGCACTCAAAAGAAGTCCAACCTCAAAGCCCAAAATATTTTGAATGACATCCACATCAGTACCCCCCTCCTTTACGAAGTAAATATTGGGTTTGCTTGCATCAATTTTCTGCCTTGCTGCTTTTTCATAACAATCTACCACTCTGAATACTAAGACTTCCCTAATAATAGCTTCTCCAAACAAAAGGGTGTTATTCGCAAATTGAAGGTGAGAAACATTAACTACTCTTGAGGAAATGTTTAACCCTATAATTTACTTTTCACGTGCCTTTACTTGTATTGCTCTTCCTAATGCTTGAACCACTATAATGAACAAAAAGTGAACAATGAGTCCCCTTGCCTTAAGCCATGCTTAGCCTTGAAAAAGCTAGATGGGATCCTATTGATAAGAATTGAAAAGGAAGTTGTAGAAACACAACTTATCACCAAATCAATCCAATATTGTGTTAAACCAAACTTTTCTAGGATATTCTTGAGAAACACCCAAGATGGTGGTCATAAGCTTTGTTCATATCTAGCTTTAGTAGCATTGCCAACCTCCCTCCGCCCCTCCTTCCTTCTTGCATTTGACAAAGCATACTGCTTCATGAGCAATGCTTATTCCATCCAAAATCTGCATGCTTGGTACAAAGCCAGTTTGCTCCTTCGAAATGATACTATTAACATATGCTCTTAATCTCAAGGTAAATACCTTTGTCACAATTTTATAAATAACATTACAATAGTCATAGGTCTATATACATCAATGTTTGTGACACTATTTGATTTTGGGATTAGTGCTAAGAAGGTACTATTCAACCCTCTCAGCACAACCTTTCACCTTTTTCATTCTTCCACTATGTCCACACATCTTCTTCCACAAACAAATCTAGCTTGGAACCCATCCAATCTTGTGCTTTCTTGAACCCAAGAGAGAAAATGGCCACCTTAACCTCAACAAGAGAGAATGGTTTCATCAACTCCTCATTCTACTAATCCATGATAAGTCTAGCAATAATAATCAATAATCTTTAGAGTTGTATGATCAACTTCCGCCTCCTTCATAAGCAGTGTACCCTGGGGACGCGCCCCCCCCCCCCCAAATCCTGAGCGTTCCCAGAATGGGGACATCCTCGAGACTTGGGGATGGCATTCCCAAGGACGCGGGGACGTCCCGGCATCCCCGGGATGCTAAGGGGGACGCCTGTGCATCCCTCGAGCGTCCCGGGGACGCCCAGGCGTCCCCCACGGCGGCAACTTAAATTACATGGTTTAAAAAAAAAATTAACACATTTTTTTATTATTTGACATTTTGATTTTGTACTTGTTTTGATATCATGCTACTCATTGTAATCATCTTTATGATCAGATATTTTTGATATCATATAATAGAAATCTTCCATTTGCCGATTCAACAATTGTAGTATTGAGTATTCTAATTTCTCATTAGTAATTCGATATTGAAAACTTCAATGTTCATTGTTCAATGTTCAATGTTCAAGTATTTACTATTTAGTATTTCAATTTGGCATTTGCAATTTTACTATTTTACTTCTTAATAGTCTTATACATCTTTTCATAACTAGCATTTTACGTACCATATGTATAGTATATAGTATATACACCCCCCGCCCCCCACCGCCGTCCCCCCACCGTCCCCAAATTGAGGCCCCTTTGTCCCCCCGTTCCGGCGTCCCCCTGTCCCCGACGGTGGTGTAACATAGTTCATAAGTAGCTGAGAAAAGAACGATTCCTCTTTTTTCTTTGTAGCTTCTCCCTTTAAGGGAAGAATGATCTTTTCTATTCTATTCGCTTGCCACTTAACAATAGTGGAAAGATGGAAAAATTTGGTATTCCTATTTGTAGAGGAGGAGATTTGACACCCTCAAGATGACAAGGTCTCAAGGGGCAAATGGTCCTCAACTACCTCAGGGATCAAAGCTTAGGTGATGGGATAAGATGATGAAAGAATGTTTATTTGTGTTTTACGCAAGATTAAAGGATGAGAGTTTCAGAGACTAAAAGGGTAGGTTGTAGAGGTCTTCTAAGCAAACTGGCAGGCTCTTGGCCAAGGACGACAGTGCGGCGTGTAGACATCCCCGTGGCACACATACATCCCCAAAGTGTGTTGTAGTCTTGTACAGATGAAAACCGAGTCTACCACAGAAAATAGCTAAGAACCCACTGATTATTTGACAAACTAAATACTTGAAATGTACTAAAATAACAAAATAACAATAATGAACATACACTAAACGAAATGGGTAGGAAATGGCAGAATGAAAAAGAAGAAAGGAGATACTCACAAGAGGTCCACAAGTGAAGCCTCCAACAAAGCAACACCTTCTATGCTTGCACACATCAGAACGAGAAAATTGTTGGGGCTATTTAGGGGCTTGCCTCAGTCAAACCTTTGTTTCAGTGTTTCCACCTCCATGGACAGCCAGATAGACAGATATATAAAAAGATAAATAGACAAGATGGAAAATGCATGGACAAGGGATGTGATAAATCCCAAGATGCTCAAAGACACAAGATGAATAGATATTACTAGCAAGGCTTGAGGAAGCCAAAGAGAAGGAGAGAGAGAGAAAGAGAGGTGCGAGACCCAAGAGAGTTGCAAAGATTGTTGTGAGAGCTTGAGATTGCTGTAGCAAGTTGTAGAGAGTTGTGCAAGCTTGATGGAAAGAGAGATTTTGAGAGAGAGACCAAGAGAGATCAAGAGAGACCAAATGAAGTGAAAAGATAGATTTTAAAGTGAGAAGAGGAGGGAAAAAGAGACTGCCAAGTTGTTACAAGTCGTCGTGAGCTGTTTCCACTGACCAAGGTAGGTGACAAGTGGCAAAATGCTAAAAAATGGCCTTTGAACATTAAAATGTCGTAGTACGCTAGCGTGGCGCGAGGACGTTTGTGCAAGGCACTAGTGTCTAGACAAATCATGCTAAAAAATGGTGAGAAACGAGGAAAACACAAGGCTAACACAAAACTAATGCAAGAAGGTAGCTGCTGAAAAGGGGTCTTGAGCATCCTGAGGGGAAAAAGGTTGATGCATGGGCTAATATGAGCCAACGCAAATACTAAGGGAGTGGACATTAAAGTGGATACAAAAGTGTGTGAAATTGCAAGGGTATGCAATTTTTGACACTACATTATTGAAACAAAGTGTTGCTATACAATAAGATATGTTTATATTAATGCAACCAAATTCAATAAGAAATGATAGGTGATAAATGGAAGTGGAAACCAACTGTAAAGTAGATGTACACCATAACACAAATTTATGTGGAGAAAATCTTTTAGAAAAAAACTCCATACCCAAAGAGACCCAAGCTTGTATTAATGATAAATAAATTACAATACATCATCTTATCCCTTTGAACTTCAACAACATAACGGTGCTCGAATGACTTGCAAAACAACGTGATCTTCACTACCATCTCAAGGCACCAATGTATAGGAGAGATGAATACAAGATAACATGAATGGTATTCCAAAACAAGTGGTCAATACAACACACCCAAAATTAGGCATCTGAATCTTCATTAGATATCTCACACCTCACCAAAATGGTCAACATACCTTGAATAGCAACTCCTCTTATGCACCTTACATCTACCTCCTATGTCATAAATGTCATAGATTCTGTCATAATGGTCGAATTGACCAAGATCCCAATCCTAGTCACTCCATGGGAAGATTGACCAAATTTATCATAAGATCCAACAATAGAAGATGCTGTTACGCCTTCTTACACATCTCAATATGTACCCAAGTTTCAATATCTCATCAAAAGTAACCCTTGACTTAAACACCACTACAATTACATGTGAGAGGATACATAATTAATAAATAATTTGCCTGCCACATAGAGGAGCATCGAAGTCTAGTCACTCCATGTCCCTTGGAGACATAACAATTATTTATCAACAACATTGAAATAAAAATATTATAACTTGCCTAGGATTTGCAAGGTGAATGGGACCTAATTGTAATGTCCCCTTTTCATGAGCAATGGATTTTGGAGGAATTAGCCTATTCCTGATCCTTGTAGGCTAATGGGACTTGATAAGAGGATCGTTTGGCAGATACCCAGTTGCTTGGTTGGCTCATTTCATGGCTTCATGAAGGTTTTCCTAGTATCACCATGGATATTTCTATTTATGGAAACCTTTATTTTATGTTATAATGTTATATTGCACTTTAGGAGTTGATTAATATTTTGTATTATTATAAAGTGCAATAATAAAATAATAAAATAAAATAATATTATAATATTCCTTCTAGAAGGTGACTTGGGAAAGTTTTAGAAGGAGTCCGACCTATTGAGGAAAAAGAATAAATAGGCATTGAGGGCTCATTTCCTATCATCCAGATTTGTTGTTGTTGGTGTTTGATTTTGATGGTTGTGGAGCCTAGGGTTTCTACAGTTGTCTTTGGCCATTGAGAACGAAAACTCTCAATTGGTAAGCAATTTTGAGGGTGTGAAATATCACTTGAATTATTGCAGCTGGGAGAAAGTTACTTCGGACTTTCATTTGTGCTTCATTGGTTAAAAATTTGTGGCCTTTGGCCAAATTTGAAGAAATAGATTTCATATCAGCTTATTGAGCAAATTTGGGATATTACAAATCAGCTGGTAGAAGTCTTCTTTGAGGAATCGATTTGATGATTGGAGAAGATTCGATTGAAGATATTGGAGGCATCATTGGTGCATTGCATCATTCAACAATTTGTCATAAGAAGAGTTCGATTTGCATCTTCAGCTCACAGATATATTCTGATTTTATTTTCCAGTCATAAGACCAGCTTGTAAGGGCCACGACTTCTCCATGTAGAGGCAGCGCTTGAACTAAAGGAGGGTGGACATTATTTTCTGAAGCTGTTGGCACGATTTTGTGGCTCTACCAATTATTTAATGAGGCTGAGATCACAGTGACAGGGATGGCTAAGGAAGGAATTCGATTTCAACACTCAAGGAGAATAAAAATTCTAATAAAATTTCTGAGGCATTGTTGGGAGGCTAGGAGGCTAGGCGTCAGAGTTTTAAAGACCAATTCATTGCAGGCAAGATGGATCGAACCATTTTGTGCAAACAGCCAATTATTTCCAAGTTCCTTGTCTCGATTTTATTGCACATTCTTCAGCATTAAGGCATTGTAATCTTTGTTAAGAAATAAGTCCTTTGGCATTGTCATATTTAAGCAGCTGTAGGTGTTCATTGCAGATCAGGATTTGGCATTATAGGAGTTGTTAGTTTTTCAGCTGTAGGTTGCATCTGTAATCAGCCATTGTCATATCTTATATCTTTGTATTTTGCCAAGAGTCTTGGCTGTTTGGAAATCATCATTGTATTGGAAAGACAATTGCATTGAAGGAGTAATAAGAAGTTGTCAAATTATTAGTTGATTTTATGTATTGTAATCAGCTTCAGAATTTACATGCTAAGTGTTTGACAAATTACCTCTTGGCTGTAGGTGCACTTATGCACTTAGTTCTTCATTGGAATGCTTTTAAAATTGCATAGGAGCATTATAATTCATTTAGAGACTTGCATAGTAGTTGTAGAAGTCTACTTAAGCTTTCAAAATCATTTGGTATTCAATCCTTGCATCAAACAACAAACTGAAAACAACATATCAGTCACCTACACATTGCATACAAAGTGTTTGAAGAAATTACAAGGCTGCAAATTGAGGCAAATTGTGATCAGTTTGAGCAAGGCTCATTACACTAATCCCAACAATTTTGATACCCCTCCTTTAACCACTTCACCTTGGATTTTTGTAACCAAAATATCTCCTCCATCCTCAACAAACATTTTAATTCCTTGTGAAGGTTTCTCCCCTTCTCTCTACTCTCAACAAAGATCCTTGGAGAAGCTATATTCTCCTCTACTTCCTTTAAACCAACCTCCACAAGAGCCTTTCTAGAAAATACATTTCCCACCCTCTCCCTATTCCATTTCCTTACTTCTTGTTTGACATGTTGAAGTTTCTTCATCAGAACATACCTCCTAGATCCTTTGATATCATTACATCATTATCCCTTCAACTTCTCAAATTCTAGTAATTCACACCACACAAACTCTATCTTGAAGGGAAAGCCATGAGGTTTACACTCCTTTTCCGCGTCTAGCAAAATAGGCTAGCGATCGAAATTGGAAAAAGGTAATATCTTGGAAGAAAAACCAGGACAATCAATTAAATCATCTGAGTTAATTAAAAAATGATCTAGTTTTACCTTTATATGCTTCGTTCTGTTGTACCCAAAACCAAATTTTTTGCTTCATTAAGGCATTTTGCTTAAAAGAGTCTAAACCTTGCTAAAATGATGTTGAAACACAGTTTTCGGGCAAATCAAGTATGTAATTTGTGTCAGTGTGATGTTGAAAAGATACTGGTGAAATTTGGAAAAAATCGAAAATTACGGTTTTTAACTCTTGTTTCAGGTCCCGAAACCCTAAAAATAGAAACTTGTCAGAATTGGCTGAAATTAATTTTGATTGGCTTATTTCACATCACAATCATAGTGGTGAAGTCAGTTTCAATTAAAAGTCAGTTTAAGGCTGGTGGGTAGTTTTCACTTTTTCAGGAGAAAAGTTTGCATCTCTGAGTTCGTCAATGGCAGTTGGCTAGTACCAGGTGTCAAAATCTGAGCCTACAACTCAAAGCAGAATGTTTTATGATGAAAAATGCTGAAAAAGATACTTCACAACGGAGGGGATTTTCAAACGGTGAAAAGTGCAAAAAATATTCTAAGTCTGGAAACACTTCACTTTGTAATGTGGAAGATGTTTGTGCAATCAATGTGCAAATCAACTTTACAGTGTCTGTACATGTGAAAGTGATGTGATACAGTCACATACACGTGTCAACAGCAGTAATGCTTCTACGTGGTCGACCCAACAACCGACAGTGGGGTTCGCAGTGCGCAAAATGGAGAAAATCATCAACCTCAGAGCAAATTTGTGCCCCTGTAGATCAGGGGTGCACTTCATTTTGGAGGCTCAAATTTAGTGCTTTTTGGTTGCAAATGTATTCAATCTCTTCAGAATTCAGTTACCTTTCTGGCAAGCTAGCAAGTGAGATCATCCGAGTTGCATAACTCTGGCAATCGAAGGCGAAAGTTGAAGGTACGAGGAAGTTGCTCATCACAGAGGGAGTCGAAATTATAGAATTTGTGCCCCTATAGCCCAGGGGCGCCCTTGAATTAGACCCCTCAAATGAATGAATTTGCAAATTTTGTTTTTGGGGAATCTTTTCAGATTCAGCCCATCTTCACGATGCATCGGTTTGTGAGGTCGTCAGATGTGCTGAGTGATTGTGGCAGTGGTTCCAGTGAGCACGTAAAATGAAGGGTGGATAAACATGAAAATGTCAACCTGTACCTCTATAGGCTAGGGGCGCCCAACTTTTTGGCTTGCTAGTTGAAGTTTTTAGCAATCAGTGTCTTCACGAGACTTGTGCGGAATTCCTCTAGCTATTCAACGAGTCCAACCGTTAGCCCTTAGGATTTGTCAAACGCCCGTACATGAAGGGTCAATGGAGATCACTGAAGAAATTAGACAACTAGAAAAATGGCGTGGGAAATACACACTCCCTTGGAAAAGGCGCCCTTCTTTTTGAGGTCTTAGAAGCAGTCTTCTCGCTTCATCACCTCCAAAGACATCTCTTCTCAGTACTTCTAGCTACGTAGAGAGATTGTCGGTGCGTGAATCGGAGCACTCTAGTTCCCGATGTTAGGGGTCAAAGTATGGCGTCTGGATGAAAGTTACACTTTTGTCAAATTAATGATTGCACCTTCACAAGCTAGGGGTGCCCTTTCTTTTAGGGTTCCTAATGCAGCTTTCAGGAGCCTTACATACAGTCGTTGGTTGCGAAATTCTTCCAGTCACGCAATGAACCTATCATTATTATCAATTGCATCGGATAATAAATAATTGACCATCATCTGGTGCTGTTGCTAGGGGACGCTTGGAGAGTCAAATTTGGACTTTTCAGAATCAGTAAAATTTTCTAAGTGCACTCAGATGCAAAGATTTCAGTTAACTCATTAAAATAATATTAAATAATTTGGACTTTTCTTTTTGCATGCCAGCTATAAAGGGGCGATTTTGCTCAATATTCTAATACTGGCGCCCTTTTTAATATTGAGTTACAAATTTGCATGTAAGGGTGAACTAAATATTTTTATATTTTTATTCTTTCGGGACTCCGAGTCAGTGACAGTGGAACTAAAAGTGATCCAATCAGAACATTTCTTTTAATATTAGGGTTCTATTCTTGCAGTGGCGCCATTTAGCAAAGAATTTATCTATTTATTCAAAATGGCGTCCATTCTTCTCATTTGAGTGAGCGAATTCTTTAGCAATCAACATTCGAAGGCATCTCAAATATCATTTTACAGATTTCCTTGCAGGTACAAGTCTAGTATAATCAACTTCCTTCAAGACAAGATGGCGATTTTAACAAAAGCTAAGCATTAAAAACTTCTATCTTTTGTCTTAATTTCTTCTATTCTCGTCTAAGGTTTTCTTCTCTTGTCCAAGATTTGACGACTTTTGACAAATTGGATCATCTAGGTTGGTTGTGTATGACTTCATCCACAAAACCCATGTGTTAGAATTTTTCAGGAAACTTTATTTCAGAGCTTCAATTCTTGAAGCTTTTATTTTCTCAACTGAAATTCCTTTGCATAGTGGAGTAGAAGTCAATATTTTTCGAATCTGATGTTGTGGGTTGTCTTAGAATTATCTTTTGGACAAAACCCATACTTCAGATTTTCTCAAGGAAATTGCCCCCCGTAGCCCCTGCTACCCTCAGTTGCTTTTTTCGGAAGAACTTCTACATGTCAAGCTAAACAACACTTTTTCACATTTCTGGCATTGTGGGTTGTCTTAGAATTATTTTCCGGACAAAACCCATGTTTTAGAATTTTTGGTGAAAATTGCCCCCCGACAAGCTATTTTTAGCCTCAACACACCACATTTTAGCTTCCAGAGAAAGTTGTCAGAATATAGTTGAGTTTACAATCAATGGGTGAGTTTTTCAAAATGTAGTTCATGCAAACTGAATTCAAGGCCAAATAGGTCTTAATTCATGATTTCATCAGAAGAGCTGACATCGATTTGTATCAAGCACATCTGGAGGGTTGACAGGCGTAGTCACTCAAACGCCAATAGTTTCATGCCTCGTATAGCTGATAGCCTTCCAAGGCTAGTTTAGAGGGTTGATACCGTTGGAATTCTACGTGTGTAGCAAGTTCATTTGCATTTCTTACAACTAGAGGGTTTGTAGTCAAACTTTGCAGTTTCATCATGCAACACTCTTCCATAGATTAAGGCGTGAAAAATGTGAGAAGTGTCAGAAGCATAAAGCTATAGAAGAAACAGTGGCCATCACTTCAGTTACGGAGCCGCCAAAGTTACCAATCAGTGAAATGCTAGTTTAAGTGTGTGGAGATTTCCAGGATTGCTTGAGTTGTTGACAAGTTGTCAAGTAGTGAATTAACAGTTGAGACATGTGACGACCTTCAGATGGTGATGCAGTCAACAACCTCTTGGAGGGGTTACTTGCTCGAGATCATGACCAGTAGACTCCAGGTCCCACCTTTCAGGATAGACATCAGACACAGTAGTTAACTCGACGCTTCTTTCTGAGTTAACTTGTTGTTCCACATCTCATGCATGTCTTTCTTGGAAACATCTATGTACAGTTGAAGTTTTCATTTAGGGTTTTCGTTAACTAATGGTAATTTTCCAGTTAACTTGCTTTCAATAAGGACGTGCATGCTTACACATGGTCCATTTAGATTAGATGTACCGGTTAACTAATGGTAGCTTTTCAATTAACTATATAGTTTGTTTTATTAGGGTTTAGTAATAAAATCTTGCGTGCATTGCAAGACTGCAGTTGACTCAAGGTGATTTTAGGGTTCCCTACACCTTTGATGTCTATAAATAAGAGCTCTTTGCTCATTTGTAATTAACTTTTGCACGAGAAAGTAATATATGTTGCACCCACCTTGCTTGTTATATTGCTGATTCTGTATTTGTTCACAAGTATTTATTATGATGATGAATTGTTATGCCACTCAGGTTTCATGCTGTTATTATGGTGAATGCTTATCTTAGTTAAATATAGTCGCTAGTTTGATCGTAAATTGTATGCGTGTTTTGTCTATGCAATTTGCTGTCCTAGTTGGATATCCTTTATGTTTTGTTTCTAATAAGCCTATTCAAAAGAGCAAATAGTTGCGCCCACCTTGCCTTCATGTTGTGAATCTGTACCTAAAGCTTATCGTTAGATGTGTGTGCCAATAAACTTATTCAGTCTAGCAAATAGTTGCACCCACCTTGCCTTCATGTTGTGAAGTTGTAACCGGTTTATCGTATATAATCATTCCCGCTCCGTTTCCTCATTCTCTGATTTCTTGAGGAGATTGGATAGTATAAGCTAGTTAGTTTTGAGTTGTTAATATTTGAGAAACCAAAAAATCCTTGGCTACAACGTTCGTGGTATTTCTTAACTCTATGCCTCTTTCAGCTAAGACAAAAAGATAGGAATTAGTTTAGTTTACTTTTTTCAAAGCATTTGTCCACACAACGAGGGAGCTTCCCCTCCTAATTTGAAGAGCACTCATTGCGTAGTGTGCATAGCTGTTTGTACCAATTTGCACTCCAGAGGTGTTAATTGTTACGCCAACACGTTTTGATCCTCCTGTTACACTAGGTAAACCATTCTCCTTTCAAAGGAGTATCCACAAACTCCTCTTGTGAATAGAAGGCCCCAAACTTGATAGTGCTGGTAGGAATCACCTTTGAACCTCTAGATTTTTTTAGAGAAATTGATCATAGCTTTAAAGTTCACCCCTATTATTAATGACCCTTTTGGAAATCTCCTTTGAAAGACGTCATTTGATGATAATAATTATTTCTTTTGATCATCCAAAACATGGCCATAAACATTGGACATAATTAAATTGAAATTAGCATAGACTCCATCTAATTTCACATGTACCACTTGTTGATCTAGGTCCAAACAAAGCCCCCCAGATCGCCGCCTATCTATCCCATAGAACAGTCAGACCCCTTGACAATCCTTGAGTTGATACTGTAGCCACTTCAATATTCCTCCACAATTTCTTGTTCAACATCTCCATTACCTCTTTGCTTAACTTATTTTCCTAAATCAACACCACATTCAAAGCATTCTCCTCAATTAACTACTTGAACTTAAGAGCCTCATTCAAGCCCTTGACATTCCAACTTAAGAGCCTCATATTAACTTTGGTGGTGCTGGGGAATCTCCTTGCCACCTCACTAGGAATTTGTTATTGGTACTTAATTTCTATTTCAATATCTTCCATACTTTCATCTATAAACTTACCTGCATTAATTCTTCTCCCTCCTTGCGTCCCATCCCTAGTGTTAGCTAAAGACTTTATAGTTGGAGTCATAAGGATGTTGACACAACTTCTTTTCCCTTTTATCTTGGCCACAATCCACTCCAAATTCTCTACAACCATCTCGAGAGAAGAATCCTTTTGAAATTCCTACTAGACATTGTCTCCTTAACATTCTTTCATAGTATCATCACAAGGTTGTGAGATGAGAGCAATCCACCCAATTCTGCAATAACCATGAGTTGTAGTTTCTTTGTCATCTCACGTACAATTTCTCACCCACAATTTCTCTTTGAGAGATTAGAATACAATATTCTTTTGCTGTCAAGGGGGAAGAATTCACCCTATCTTCACAACCTTTGCTCCAGGGACCTTAGTTTCTAAATCATTCTTTGTTTTTTCTCTCCATACATTCTTCATTTTAGTTGGAGGTTTTCCCTTATCTGCTTTTCCACTATTCCAAGCCACATGTCCAACCCATCTACAGAAAAGACATCTAAAAGGCATGTATTCATAATCCAATTCTTGCATTTATGAATGGACCGTAAGTTTCCATTTCATACAACATAGAGTAATTGAGTAACATTCTTTTGAAGTAAGGAGATAGGAGTAAGTACATCACATGATATCCTCATAACATGAATACCAAGAGTTTCCATAAATGCTCCAAAGTAATTTCATATAACATTATCCAAGTAAATGCACCATTAAGAGTGTTACAAATCGTTTATTCATTAATAAACAAATCATCTATTTCAATGATACAAGTTTACAAAAATGTTATATCCATGAATAAAGTTACAATGTACAAATGGGCTATGCAAGCCATAAAGAAATAGAGCAAGAGATATATCCATGACAAAGTAAAGCTCTGATTGTAATCCACCTTGACTCCACTTGTCTTCTTGCGTTGAGGGCCAAGAGTGCAATTAAGGTGCCTTTTCCACCCAACCACAAAGCACATGACTTCCTTGGGTTTCTTCCTATCTCGAAGAAATCCCCGACCCTGCTCGAGGAGCCTAGCAACCTGAAACAACACAACAGGAGGGAACTTTCAATGCAAGCCTGATGCCTATATGCATTCCTATACTAAGAATGACATATTTCTTGCAAACAGGAGGTGGCAGAAATCTACATAACATTTGTTTCTAGGCTTTTAATTCCATCTATTTCAATGGTACATTGCTTGGCTAAGCATAAATAAAAATTAAATGATAGTTTTAGAAAAGGTAAAACTATCATCTCTGTGGGTCCACCTTCGGCATCCTGTCCTGAAAGTCTACTCATAATATATAAATACACATAGCTTCACATGAAATGCATAAAATTCTAACATTTTCTATTATAAACAATTTATAAGAACATGAAATAATCCAAAAATCTACTATTTCCTTGTTTGGAAAGTAATTCACCAGTAAATAATTCATATCTGGTTTTTGGTTTCACCCTCTAAGAAAAAACTTCCATGTAAACATATTTTAAATACTAGCACTTCTTTTGCAAAATACTAACATTTTCTATTATAAACAATTTATAGGAACATGAAATAATCCAAAAATCTACTATTTCCTTGTTTGGAAAGTAATTCACTAGTAAATAATTCATATTTGGTTTTTGGTTTCACCCTCTAAGAAAAAACTTCCATGTAAACATATTTTAAATACTAGCACTTCTTTTGCAAAATACTCAACATTCATTGGAAAGATTAACAATTTTGCAGGAAATTGAGAAGAAAACATTTTCCCTAAAGAATATTTACATTTTGTGAAAATTATTTGCCTTTCCACAATGACCTAAGTCGTAAATTAATTTTTACACAGGTTGGAATAATTCAGAAGTTTACACATTTAGACATAAAATCTTTTTAGAAAAAAACTCCGAAAACAAATTTTAATGGTAAATTGTTTACCCACAAAGAAAGTCTTATGTACAATTTATATTTCAAACTCGGATTACATTCTCTTTCAAGGGTAAAATAAATAATCACAGAAGTAATTCAACTGATAGTAAATTTGGAAGAATTGTCTTTCCTATTTGAAAAAAATAGAAGCTAGTTTTTATTTACACATGTTAATATTTATGGGTACCTATATTACTGTGTTTATAGTTGAATATATATATATATTGATAGTTATAGAGATCCATATACATGTAATTTTATTCATTCAGAATATATTTATTTACCTTTTAAGTAATTAGTTTACCTGATTTAAGAGAATGTAACTAAAATTTATAGAAGAAGGTGTATATATATATTTAGTTATTCTCATTTCTCAACACTAATATCATAAGGTGGTAAAATACAAGGTTGGGAAATTTGAAATATCCTCCAGCTAAAATTACAATGCACGGACTAAGCTTTAGGTGCAGAGCTATATATATATGTATATATTTTAATTCTCAGATTTAATAATCCTTCCTGTACAAAATTGGGAAAAAAATTTCAAACAAATAAATAAATAAAATAAAATAAGCTTATGAAAATGGTTCGGGTTGGAAGGAAATAAATTTCAGTTACGTACAGTTGAAAGGGGAATAATGGAGTAAGTATATACATATACTTATATATGCAAATATGTATAGAGTATATATATATACATTTATATACTTTTCTAAATGTAGAAGTTTGATATTTTCTCTCAAAAACAATTTAAATTTAACAAAATTGTTGAGGCCACCGCCGGCGCTGCCTGAGAGAAGCAACGTCTTCTCTCCGGCAGCCTCCCTCAAGGTGGCAACGGGGAGAGATGGGGGAGAAGGGTAGGCGTAAGCATCCCTCCCCACTCCCTTCGAAATCTGCGCAGTACACAAACGCCGATCAAGCGGAAAATTCCGTAGCAAGGCATATATATATTATTGTATTTAAATATGTATATATATATATATTATATCTTTTGTAAATAATATTATCATTTTAAGTACAGATTCAATATTTTAATATTCAGCTGGAAAAGAAAAATTACATCAATTGGGTTTAAATTTACGCAAGCAGTGGCATAGAGTAATTTTTAAATATTTTAGGATAAGGTTCTATATTTAACTTAGAGGAGCTGCAAGGATTTTAAAAGAATGTACGGATTTCACTAGAAGATTTCATCAGCAAACATTTCAACTGCAGAGGTTTAAAACAATGATTCTCAAAAGAAATGAATTCTTAACAGCCAAAATTTATTTTCTCACATTATAGGAATTTAACAAAAACCAATAGTGGAGATTTAAATACCCGGATAGATACCTCCAGCGGAAAATGCTCCTCTTTTGCTTCGTCTCCTGTAGCTCTCCTTCCTTGCTCTTTGTCTTCTGAGAATTATTCCCTTCTTTCCTTTTTCCTGTACTTCTCCTCTTATCTTCCTATTCTATTATACTGAAAACTATATCAAAGACCCTCCATTTTTGCAGCCATTGTACTTAGTTTGCAGAGTGATTCAAGAAGATTATCAAGAACCGTTAATCATTCCCATTAATCCTTCTCTTTTTAAGGTTTCCTTTCTGAAATAAATATTTACTTATAAAATAAGGATTCAACTCAAGACAGTAACTTTTGATTTTAAAACAATAAAATAATTATTTAATTTTCTAGACATATTCTTTCACTATGGACAGAGAGGTATAATTATATTAAGATTAAAATCAATTATTCCATTTAACTATACTTTTTATATTTTCACCGCATATAATTAAATAAATACCTAAAAAAACATACAATTATGCATTTAATTAAATTAAAGCTACATGCATGTAAATGACACTACGTGCATGTGTGTATGCGAGAATTATGTTCCTATTGTACCCTTCCAAGAAGTTAACCTTCTCTCCTTAGCCACACCCTTGGTCTTCGACGAATTGCAGCTCAATACACTCGGGCACACACACCAATAGATTAGATATAAATCAAATCATTAAACTTATGAAACTGCATTTCTAAACAATCACTTTTCCTAAATTAAAGCAACATTTCATATTTCATCACACCAAAAATTAATACCATAATAATTATTATGTAATCTACCACACATCCAAACTTATATCAAATCCACTCAAAGCCAAAACAAGGAGCATCAGAGTTCGAAACGTGACAGTTTATGAACCTGGAGAATAATATACATCACCTCTTGCTTAATAGGATTAGCCAAGTTAATTTTTACACAAATCCTTGCACATGTTACTCCCTCTTTTTGATTGAAACCAAGCAACATGCATATTATCTTAGTGTATTGCCAATTTCTTATAAGATTTTCTCTAACCGAAACTTCTAAGGGAGCTAATCTCTCAAAATTTGAACTCACAAAAGTACATCTGTCAATGTGGTTAAAGTATGAGGTCCATGGTATCATAAATAAGCTTGTATGTCCCATGAACTACAAACACCATAAATTTTTTTTCTCACAATTAGCTTCTAATTGGTAGGTTATCTGGAAAAAACCTAGTGCCAGAAAGCTTATATTTGGCCTAGGGCAGCCATTCTAGGATTGCCCAATCCAAGTTCTACTTTTTTACTTCAAAGGTCAAGTCCCTATAAATTTGGCAATGATCGCTCACTACCTCATATCCTCTAAAGAAAATCGAGCAAACCATCTGGGATATCAATGGAAGGAATAGGTTCACACACCCATTTTGTATGGCAATTTTAACAACCTTCTTAGCATATACCGAAATCTCCCCTTTCTCCAAAAGGTCATCGTTTGCTTGATCAAAGATCTTCCCCAATTTGCAACACTTGATCGTGCCCTACCTGAATTTATTCATTCACTACATTTCTGCTAATGCTTTTACTTCCCATGCAAAACCCTTTGTTCCAATTCTTTCCTAGTTACTCTGAAGTTTTTTTGCTTGCTGCCCCCCTATATCACTCTTTCATGGTTGCCTTAATTCATTTTTTATTTCACTCCATTCGCCTATAATTGGATGTCTTCGTTAAATAATTGCAATTTAATATGAATTAAATATCACAAACAGAGCAGATAAAACAGAGCACATACATAATAAATGTTACAGAGATTATGTGGTTCGTCAATATGGCTACATATACGGGAAAGGCGGGCGCAATATCTTCGTTGTAGAACAGCAGCAAACACAAGTTCTTCATCTGACATATTACAATTAGCAATCCTCAATATATAGAAGTGATTTGGGGAATAGCCTAATAGAAGAAGTGCGGAATGTGAAGGGGCAGAGCACATAACAGTCTTAATGTTTGTAATGCCAAAATTTTGCCTTTTTAATTGCTTGGAGTTCCAAAAATTGAACCTAACATGTTAATTTTTTAATTAAACATATTTTACATAAATAAATAAAATAATTAGTCTGATAAAATAATATTTATTATGAGAATAAACTTAATATTTGATAGATTTGATGTTATATATGAATTAATTATGTTTAATTTTTCCATAACAATTGAAAATTGTTTTTATGTTTTCTTTGGACTTCATAATGTTTTGGAATAGGATATTTAACTGTTTTAAAATTTTGATAAAGATTCCAAACAAGTATGAGATGTATTTTATTATTATTTTTATTATTTTTTGAAGTGCATTTTTCAGTAAATATAATTATCTATTTTTTTATTAATTCTTTAAACAAATTTAGTAGTTGATAGTTGATACTTTCAATATGAATTCTAATTTTTAAATAATTTGAAATCTAATTTTTTAAAGTAGTGGGTTAAGCAATTGAAAAATAAAGATGAAAGAAATAAAACAGCATTATAAATGAAACCAAATAAAATTATCTTATAAAATGTTAATAATCGCTAAAGACATTCTATTTTAATATATATTTTTTCTTTCTTTATAATAATTTTTTTATAAATAAAATTATAAATGGGATTCTATTGAGATCCCACCTATAAAAGAAACATAGATTTTGCTTACAATATAGCTTTATAAGACCAAAATAGTCACATACTAGCAATACTACCACAAATTAAAACCACTAACAGATAGTGACAGAACTAATAAGAGCTATCAAAAAAGATCCAAAAGACACAAATTGCCAAAACATGCTATCATCCTCCTCACCTATCACTTCAAAGCAACCAACTGCCACCTTTGCACCAAACCCTACTGCTTCTTCATTTTTATCCTCCACAAATCCCTCCTCCCACTCCACTCAACCAAAAGCACCTTAAACCTATTGATTTTAAATGCACCAAATAGTAAAGGAAAACACAAGCCGAAGCATAGTTCCTAGCAGCGGCGAGTCCTGTTAATGTCACCGCAAAAAAATAGGGATCGTGTAGTCACTCCCAACTTCTACACACCCACTATGATGAGATACTTGCAACCTAGCAAAGTACTTTTCTAACATCATAACAGTATGCTGTCAGTACACCAATCCCAAAACATAGCTCCTCCATTTCTACTTGACGCTTCAATAATGTAACCAGCAAAGTCATAGACTCTGCAGACTTGAGACCTTCTGCTACCCTCTTATCAGAACATCCAGGCCCATCTACATTTTTTATTTTTTGCAATCTTCATGTCACTAATTTGATCCGGTAGAAACATCTTCAGAAAGTAGACTCTTAAATCTGCATTTGGAAGAAGGTAAGCAAGATTCATGACAAAGTCTTTGCTGAGAGCTGCTTTCATCCTATTACCTTCCTCCAAACCCATATCAACTAGAACTCCTCTAACAATCTCTAAAGCCACATTCAACTCACATGTAAAATAACGCCTTAGTCTACTTTCCCACACAACGCTTCTATGCTTGATACCTAGGTTTTTGCCTTAGCTACGCCTGCTCGCCATACCTACAAACACCAAAGAGACATCAGCATCTGCAAGAAGCCTATAAGAAAATGCAAACACCAAAAGCTACATGCTGCTCACAAACCAGTACTTGAATATACTCAAAAGAGGCTAAAAGCCATGGATAGCTAAATAGCCTTTACTTCCCATGAGAGATCATAATCCTCCTGGAGCCTTCAAGAGTCGAGTTTAACATCAATTCATTGTCGCCTTGAGAATATCATGATAACTATGCATTACTTCGCTTTGTATGAGATCTTCTCAAGACCAAGTAATAATTGCTATTTAAGAAACACTCCACCATATAATCCTCTTTTAGAATAATTCCAATCTAAGGATTCTTACATAAAAATATCATAGAGGAAAAGAAGTTTGATAAATTTATACAATAGAAATAGTGCATATATAAAATCTAAAATAATAACAAAATAAATAGAAAGCAAAAACAATATACAATATTTTCATTTGGGAAACTCTTCCGAATTAAAATCCAACATAGTAAAATTTTTCACTATTGCATAAATTCAATTGTTTTTCAGTATAATAATGAATCTCTCTTACTTCACTCTTAAGTATGTGTGGATCTAAATAGATATGTCAAAAGTGGTTTTACATATTACATGAATCATACAAAAGATAAACACAAATACTTTAAAACATAGGCCAAAATTAAAAAAAACCAACAAATACACTACAAAGATTATGGAAGGTGATAACTTATATGACGATCAAGGTCTCTCTAGGTTTAAGAAAGATGATTGTATTCAGTGGTAAGGGTTCCTGCTTTGTACCCATATTGGCTAAGTAATCAGCTGCTGCATTCAAACTTCTTCATTGTTGAAGAAAATTGATATTGGAAAAATTCTCATACTTTGCACCTCTTCAACAAAATGATTAATTTGTCCATTTGGGCTTAAATCATTTTTTTTTAAACATTTATTATTATCAGAGAATCTCCTTTTATTATCAAATTTTTAAAATTTTGAGTCAATGCTACTCCAATGCTTGCTATCACGACCTACCATTCTATCTTATTATTTATTTTGCTCCCAAGGAATAAAGAACCCCATATAAGAATATCATTTGAATCTCTCAAAATCAATCCCACGTATTAATTCCGAATTTCTTTTAGATGTCCCATAAAAATTCAATTTTACGTATCCTTTCGATGGAGTCTAAAGCTCCTTTCTAGTTGCATACTATCCTCATTTGCTTCTTGAAAATTTCCAGATTTTTTAACCTCTTATCCCTTGAATGGGGTTCTTTCTTTATAGTAGTTATGCGTTTATTAGTATGTATAAATTCAAAGTTAATGGGATTTTCTATCAGGATTAGTAGGCTGTGTTATTTGAAGATTTAATTGTCTTATATTATCTTTGTCTTTCTTGAAGGTATATCTAAAATAGAGTTGCATTCAACCACTAAAGTAAATGCTTTATCTGATAATTGGGATGAAGACGAGGGAGGAGTAATTTTGCAAGTTTACAAACTGCTTTTTACATCTCAATGCAATGATGAGAAGACATACTCAGATTTTGTCCTTTTGATTAAATCTGTATTGGATAATGACATTACAAATACAGAAATAGATCTGTTTTTAACTACAGATAAAATTGTTAAGGCAAAACTTTTGCCAAATGGAGAAATGACTTTGGACTCGACTCAGGTATGGAAAGAGAAGAACACAAATTTCAGGTTCCAATCTATCCATGATAATTTCCTTCCAATTATTTATTTACTTCTTTTGTATGTAGCTGATTATAGTTTTGTCATTTTGTATTCTATAACAGCTCAGGAATGCAAAAGATTTTCAAGAAATAATTTTCAATGGAATTTGTGGGAATCTAAGGAATAGGAAAATAACCACTGAAACGAAAAATCTATGGTGTGGCTCCTATATGTATCTCCTCTTGCCCTTAGAATCAGATAAGTCTGGTGTAACTGTTATTGACTGGAAATGCATTGAAACATGCGCATCGAGTGCTAGAGAATTTAAATTACTTTCAACTATTTCAGAAGAGGACCATAGTACCATTCATATTGATAATATAAAAGAGGTTCCTGTTGTAGGAACAACACATTTGCATAGCCAAGGTGAATCTGAAATTTTGATTTTGGCAAGTGACATTTGTGAATCTTCAAATTTGATAGACAAAACAGTAGTTGCGGTTCATAATGGAATAATTTACCATGTTCTGAACATTATTCATGACAAAACTGCTAAGAGTCCCTTCCCTTCAACTAATTGTTCTAAGCCACTTTTTGATAGCTACAGCGACTACTTTCAGAAAAAGTGAGTATATCGCATCTTTTATAGTCTTAATGCACATCCGAGTTTATTACATAATTGATTGCAATGATGCTAAATTGCATATCACGATGAGATTGCAGGTACGGAAAGAAACATAAGCATTTGAATCAGTCATTTCTTGGGGTGGCGCATGCCGAGCGACCCCATAATTTTCTTGCAAAAGACCAGCTGAAGCCTGTGAACGAAGGAAAAGTTGTAGAGCTTCCTCCAGAATTGTGTTTGAATTTGGGTGTTCCAAGCTCTGTTATGAGATCATTGTAGTTGGTTCCATCTGCCATGCATCGCCTTACTTCTTTAATGCTTGCAAGTCAACTACATAAAGCAATCAGGGAAGAATGCCCAGATTGCCCCGTTGTATCTGTGTCATTGGTAATTTAATTCCTAAGGACTTCAAACTGTTATTATGTTTGCATTTCGTAACTAAGATTACTTGCTCCTCTTTTGTTTTGTCATGGGTCGCAAGTTATATCTGTAACCTCCTACTGACTTTATTTTGCTGGTAGTAATGGAAGCACTCACTTCACGCAAATGCTTAGAGTGTTTTTCATATGAGCGCTTGGAGTTATTGGGTGATTCATTTTTGAAACATGCTGTTAGTCAGCATCTTTTTATGAAATATGAAAATGAGGATGAAGGAAGATTATCGGCACGTAGAGCTAAGGCAGTTTGTAATGCAACTCTTCATCGTTTGGCACTGGATCGCAATTTGCAGGTATTAAAATGCGATATTTCACAAGCTAGTAGCTAACTAGGTCTTGGTAAATATGTTTTAGGTTAGAAATCCTAATGCTAAAATGAGTTGCTGTTTAGTTTCTTTTACTCTTTACTGTTCATTTGCATGCTTTTCTCCATTTCTTATTGTTTGTGTTCGGATGTGTGAAGTCGAACAGTCAAACCTTTGATTTTCCTTGTTTTTTGGGCTCTTCATTTGCCCTGACAAGTTCTATATATATTTTTGGGGATTGAAACAATTGTATGATTGATAAAAACTTCTTTGTAATTGCTGTGATCAATAAACAGATGAATATCTTGTTTTTCTCATGGATATAGTCAAACTGGTGAACCAGCTAATTTGCTGTGTCTGTGTTCTAATATTTCTATTTTTATTTGCTGTTTGGTGATATATAATTTTATCTGCTCAGTTTTTTTTAACAATTGATATCAGAGCTGAAGAAAATTGGGAAAACCATTCACAAACAAGAAGAAATGGAGGAGACAGACAAATGGAGAATTGAGAAATTCTTAGGATAGAATTTCAGGATGTGAAAGTTGCAGCTCAAAGCTCTTTTAATCCAAAAGGAACTTTCAATTACATTAGAATAAAAATCAAAAAAATCAAATGGAATGTCAGATGGAGATAGGGACAAACTAGATCAGAAGGCGGCGACTACAATCATTCTCTCTTTGTCTAGCAATGTATTGTTCAATCTCTCTATAGAAAAGACAACAAAAGGGTTATGGTATCATTTATTAGATATGTATGAGATAAGATGGCCTATGTTTACATAAGAAATCATTTCAATGAGTTCAACACATTGATCAGTTAGTTAATTTCAATCAATATTAATTTGGATGATGAGATCAAGGCTATCTTCTTGTTGTATTATTTACCTGAAGGAGTTGTTATTTTTGTTAGCAACTTGGTATCCAATAAGAAGGGAATCATGCTAAAATTCAATGACGTTGGGATTCTTCTTAGTGAGAAGATGAGAAGGAAAAACCAAGGTACCTCATCGGGAGACACTTTGGCAATTGACAGTAGAGGGAGATCACAAGAATGAGGAAATGATAATCACAAAAGAAAATCAAAGTCCAACAGAAGCTTAAAATCTAGAGGTAGGAATATCAATTGTTGGCATTGTGGTAAGAAAGGCCACATGAAGAGAAATTGTTGGTCTTCCAAAAAAGATAAAAATCAGTGAAAGGAAAATGAGCCAAATACAACTTATGAAGAAGATGCAGGTACTCTTGTTTTGACTACAGGAGAAGCCACAACAAATGTTTGGGTGCTTGACTCAAGAGCATCATTTCATGCGACAGCATGCAGAGATTATTTCAAAAATTATCAAACTAGTAATTTTGGTAAAGTTTACCTCAGTGATGATGAGCCTTGCAGTATCATTGGTAGGGGAGATGTTTTATTAAAATTGAAAAATGGCAACAGCTGGTTGCTAAAGGATGTTAGAAATGTTCCTCAACTCAAAAGAAATCTGATTTTAGCTGAGTAGTTGGATGCTGAAGGATATAGTATTACATTTGAGTCAAGTGTGTGGAAGGTAACAAAAGAAGCATAGGTGATTTCTAGAGGCAATCCTGGTACATTGTATGTTCTAGAAGGTTAGACAAAAATGAGAGTTGCAATGGTAGTTGTTCATAGTGGAGTGAAACTTTGGGATAAAAGGCTCGATCACATGAGCAAGAAAGGTCTTGGTATCCTGCATAAGAAGGATTAGCTTCCAAGTCTTAGATTAGTAGATTTGGAGTTATATGAGCATTTCATATATGGCAAACAAAAAATGACAAGATTCTCTATCAAGAAACATGGAAAAATTCATGACTGTTGGAATTAGTGCATTTGGATGTCTTTGGCCCCTTAGAGTTAGCATCTTTTGGTGGGTCAAAGAAAACCAAACTAGCAGTAAAATTAAGTGTTTAAAAACTAACAACGGGGGTGAGTATTGTTCAAAAGAATTTGTTGAATATTGTGTAGAGAATGGCATATAGAGAATTAAGAAAGTTCCTCTTACACCACAAGAGAATGGTGCAGCAGAAAGGCTAAACAAAGCTATTTTGGAAAGAGCATGTAGCATGCTCTCAAACATTGGATTAGGAAAACAGTTTTGGGTGGAGGTTGTAAATACAACAGTGTACTTGATTAATATAGGTCCATCCTCTCGGTTAGATTTTGAAGTTTCAGAGGAGAAGTGGTTGGGAAAGAGGAATTCTTATAATCACCTATGAGTGTTTGGGTGGGAAGCCTTCATTCATATACCACAAGAAAAAAGAACGAAGATTGATGTGAAGTCTAAAAGGTATATCTTGTTGGATATGGAAACGAAAAATATGGTTACAGGCTATGGGATTCAATTACCAAGCAAGTCACATGAAATAGAGATGTGATCTTCAATAAAATGGTAATGGAAAATTTACAAGAACAAACAATATAAGCCAAGGAGTATGTTCCATTAGAAGACATCACAAATGGGAATGATGTGTTAAAACAAAAGGAGATTGTAAATCAGCCATAGGTGCAAGTTCATCTGTAGATACAACGACAATTTCAGCCCCCAAATTTCCATGATAATGAAGTGCAAGATCATCCCTTTAGTACTCATGAGGAGGTTACTCCATAGGAGTTGATTCCTTAGGTTCGAAGGTCCACCAAGGAGCACAGGCCTCCAACAAAATATAATGATTTAATTCAACGTTTATTGCTTTCTAGTGAAGTTGAACTTGCTACGTTTGAAAAAAGAGTATGAAGATAAAAACAACAAACAATGGATGGAGACTATGAGAGATGAGATGGGTTCTTTGATGGTAATTCACACATGGGATTTAATGTCTCTTCCACCTAACAAAAAAGCATTGAAAAACATATGGGTATATAGGTTGAAGGAAGGAGGTGGGAAGAAAAGATACAAGGCTAGTAGATTGGTCGTTAAAGGTTATGATCAGCAAAAGGGCATTGATTTCATAGAGATTTTTTCACCAATTGTGAAAATGACCTTTGTTAGAGTAGTGATGGGTTTAGTAGCTATTTATGATATTGAATTGGAGCAACTTGATGTTAAGATAGCCTTTCTACATAGTGACTTGGAAGAAAAATTGCACATGAAGCAACCTAAAGGTTTTGAGAAAGAAGGTAAAGAGGATTTGAATTGTAGACTAAATCGAAGTTTGTATGTGTTGAAACAAGATCTAAGGTAATGGTATTTAAAATTTGATTCATTTATGGTTGAGCAAAAAATTTCTAGATGTGAATTTGATCATTGTGTGTATTATAAGACTTTGGAGAATGGTGAGTTTTAGTGCTGTTGTATGTTGATGATATGCTAGTGATAGGAACTAGTATGACTGGAGTTAGCCAACTAAAACAACAGCTGGCTAAAAAAAATTCAATGGAGGATTTGGGTGCTACAAAACAAATCCTTGGAATGAAAATTATTGGAGATAGGAATGAGGAAATAAATTGTCATAGGAGAAATATATTGAAAAGGTATTGATTATGTTTAGTATGAAGAATGCTAAGGTAGTGAGCACACCTCTCATTGATCACTTCAAATTATCTTCTTATGTGTGTCTTAATGTAAGGGTTCGAGATTAACTCACTTACTAATTATAATCCTCAATTCCAAAATAATTTAATAGAACCAGGTAATTTTAAGGTAATAAGAATTAGAAGGATTAATTATATAATTCACATCACTTATAAGAATGGAATAACATGCTAATCAATGAAACAAGTTCTATCAAATAAGATAAACGATTTGTCAGTATAAATAAGCATCATCTTTACTCAAAGTAAATAACTTACAGGTATCTCATATTCGACCATTCTAATGTTGCAACCACAAGAAAGGTTTGTTCATCCATGTGTCAACATCCTAGACCTGCAAGAAAGTGTTAGTGAATAGGGGTTTGCCTTGGTCAAACCCCGTTTTGGTAATCAAACCTTGAAAAGGAATGAAATAAGGTACATAAATGAAGATTGATCACATTATGATATTGCTACTCACCAAAACACTAGCCTTAAACTCTTGTTTAATTGTGATAGATCTTGATTTGAATGCTCCTCGACTCACGAAAACTTTATCTCAAATATTAGCTCAAAAACCAACATGAAACAAGAAAAGTGAATAGGCATTGTGGGTTACTATGACAACAACGACTATGAGAATCTATTGCTCATAAAAGAATACTATATAGAAGGTAACCCTACTTAATGTTTTTAATAAATAGGATTTCCTACTTTTACTTCCAAGGGAGGAGATATGGAATAAATGCATACTTAACAAGTTCCCTTACTTTTCTTTGATATAATGTAATCTTGAATCTATACTTTTAAGGCATTCAATGTATTCACCTATTAATCATATCATTATAATCCTATTCAACTTACTATCTTTTCCATCATTCTTCATATATTCAACAT
>VDFB02364886.1:0-19393 GCA_007258455.2 Sequoia sempervirens
CTATTATTGAAATTTTGTGATGTATGTTGAAAGATGTAGATCTTGTTCCTACATTTTGGGCTGAAGCAGTTCACACAACAATATATTTGTTGAATCAAGCACCCACCAAAGTGATTGAATATATCACACTTGTAGAAGCTTGGACTTGTAAGAAGCCCTCTATATCATATTTCAAAGTGTTTGGATGTGCAATTTACATGCATGTTCCTAAGGTATAAAGGACAACATTTGATGATAAGTCTTTGAAATGCATTTTCCTTGGATATAATTTTGAGTCGAAAGGATGTCGACTTATGGATGCATTAAAAAAGAAACTGTACATTAGTAGGGATGTTGTTTTTGATGAGGAAACAAGAAGCAACATTTCTTCCTCATCATCCCCTACTAGTTCTCATTGAACTTGAAAATGAGGATCTTGTTGAAGAAGCACTAGAAGAGGCTTTGTTCCTATTGAATCAGTTTGCTTCTCTTTTACCACTTTCATCCTCATCTCCTATGCACAATAAGATTCCTAAGTGGTACCAAGCCACATTAAAGGATGTTAATATGATATAGTTACAAATACATCTTTGACTAGGCTCCAAAATCACAAGTATCACAATGAGGTAAATATGGCTCTAATGTTGGAAATAGGATGCCATTTAATTGCAAATCCTAAACATTAGTTATTTCATGTATCTCCTAGATTCTTGGAATGTGTTAAACAACACTAAGATTAAGATGAGATTAATATTTGATGAAATAATCATGATTATTGAAATATGTAATTAATTCTAAATGTAAGAAGCATGTGAGGGTGTCCATAGTGAGTTCCTAAATAATAGGGACATATGGGACACTCACATGGTAAGGTGAAACTCACCTTGTGTCCAGTTAACTATACGAAGTAAAAGTTAACACTTCTGAATGCATGTAAAGATCCTAGGAGTTAGGATTTGATGTTTGCATGCTTGAAGTTTAGTTAAGTTAAGTTCAAATCGGTTCAATTTAGTTCAGTTCAATTCAGTTTAGAATCAGTTTAATTCAGTTCAGTTTAGTTTAGTTCAGTTCAATTCAATTCAGTTCAATTATCTTCAGTTGCATGCATGTTGGTTATTTTGAGTTGCATGTAGTTAGATTCAGTTAACTTGGAATGCATGGCTAATAACTTGAGTTGTATGACAGATAACAGGGACTACCTCTAATTAACAGGGGATGACCATTCTTGCATGAATGGTGTTGAGTAAATGTTTCAGTTAACTATAAAGCACTTGAAGCCAACTTGGGCGCCCAAGATGATTTATTGGATTTACCTCTCATGCATGATAAGATATTTCTAAAGGCTCAGTTAAGTAGCTTTACTTAAGGGCGCCAACTTTGAGGAAGAGCTTTGGAATTATCACCGAAGTGAAGGAGAAGTTGTAGCTTCAGTTTGGGACACCCAAATGCATGAAGCATGTTGTAGCTTTTAGTCTTCAACTGAATAACTCAACTTTTAGGAGTATGGTGTACCTTTCAGGTGAGCTTATGCATTGTAATTATCTACATTTAGGAGATTACAAGGTTGCATGTCTCTATATCTCATTCAAGTTGAATAGATTTTCATAATTGTTATTAGGGTGTGAAGAAGGTTGGTAAAAGACAAAGAGGCATTCTCAGAAAAGCAAGGTGGAGCTATTGTAATTGGAAGTTGAATAATAGAGAATAATTCTTGGTGGAGTTTTCGAAAAGGTTTCTCCATGTTACATCTTGTGTAATATTTCTAATATCATGTCTAGTTCTTCTATCAAATTTTGTCTACATTCTACAACAATAAAATGGATTAATCAAGATAATCACACAAAGAATATATGTAACGAAAAGAGTTACTTAGATCAGCAATATTAAAGAGTTTTCATGAGTATTAATCTAAGAAAACACCTCATTTTCAACATTTGGTATCGAGTTGAGGTTGGGTGAAGTATTGGGATACTTGCTTTCTCTTAAGATTGGAGGTTTTGCTTAGTGGGAGCTCTTATTATTTTTGTTATTTCTGATTTTTGGGTAAGTTTTTGTTACAATGAATTCAAGGTTAGATGTTGAAAAGTTCAATGGTTCTAACTATGAAATGTGGAAATAAAAAATGGAAGATCTTCTTGAAGAAAGAGATCAGTGGTTAGTGGTTAATAATGAGACAAAGACACCTACAACTATTTCAGATGAAGATTGGGCTAAGTTAGATAAGAAGGCAAGAGGAACAATAAGGTTATGTCTTGCTGATGTTGTTCTTTTAAATGTTTCAATGGAAACCAGTGCATATAAATTATAAAAAAGAATAGGGGATATTTATCAAACTAAGAGTCTCACCAATAAGTTGTATCTGAAAAGGAAATTATATTCATTGAAAATGAAAGATGGTGATTCAGTAGCACAACATTTAAATGCTTTCAATTTAATTCTCAGTTAGTTAGCATCCGTAGATGTAAAGCTTGAGGATGAGGATAAGTGCATTTTATTGCTTTGTTCTTTACCAAATTCTTGGGAAAATCTAATTGTTGCAATTAGTGGAAATGGTGCAGATCCAAAGATGGACAACATTATTCCTACTCTCCTATCAAAGGAGATGAGGAGGAAGTCTAAGGAGGAAATCCAAGATGCGTTGTTTGTAAAAGGTAGGCCTAAGAAAAAGGAGCCTAAGGGAAACAAGGAAGAGAAGGGTAAGTCAGAAGGATGAAGTAAGGTAAAGTGTTGGAACTGTGGGAAACTAGGACATGTGAAGGATTGTAAGAACAAGAAAGAGAGTTTTGATTCTTCTATACGGGAGTCCTCAGATAATAGTAATGATGCATTGGTTATTTCAGCTAATATTGTTTGTGATAACTCTTTGCTTCATGTTTCAAAGTAATCTTCGTAGAGAGGATGGTAGTCACGATGCCATGTGTGACTCGGTATCACGGTTCAGTGGGAGTTGTTGGCAGTGACTTGGATGCATCATTGGTAAGGTTATCTCCATGTGATTAGAGATATGGTTTATTGGTTTAGAGTATATTTGTTATGGATGTCATGATTTACTCTTGATATGCATTTAGAGTTTGGAATATTACATGGTTCTCTTGAGACTAGGATGTATAAGTATGTTATGATGCATGTGATCTCCTAAGAGGAGATGGTTAGATCATGGATGTCATGTTTATGTTCCTGATTCATGATTGGAGCTTTGGCATTGATCTTGTGTGTTTCTCTCAAGTATTGGGTACATTAATCATTTGTTTGATTACTTCATGAAAGTGTTGTGTTGCATTTGGAGTTTGGCATGGATTGGTTGGTTACAGGTCCTCATGGATACTTGGAGAAATAGGTGAGGCTGGAATTCTCTTGTGGTAAGAGACAGGAATGGTTACTTGTAAGAAAAATTTTTCAACAGAAAAGACCGAGGAGTCTACACCTTGGTTGAATGTGAATTCAACACACTTGGTGGTCTAGCATGCCTCTAAAGAGGTGGTTTGGTTACAAAGGCTTGGGAAAGGTAATGGTTTGGTTGATAATGGGAAGGTATTAATTGAAAAAGTTAACACTTTAATTAATGTTACAGATTATCTTATGAAACCATACAAATAAGTTCTCTTGGTTTTAATCATTTGCTTGGAAGCTTCATGATTATGCAGGTTGCATTTAAAGTTAGCATGGTTTGATTAGTTGGTGCAAGAAGGCCATTGGCCTTGAGTCTTGTACTTGTTTTATTATTCCTTGTTTAGAATAATTGCAATGTATAATGTCAAGTGGGAGAATGTTGGAAATAGGATGCCATTTAATTGAAAATCCTAAACATTTATTATTTCATGTATCTCCTAGATTCTTGGAATGTGTTCAACAACACTAAGATTAAGATGAGATTAATATTTGATGAAATAATCCTTATTAATCTGACATTTGTAATTAATTCTAAATGTAAGAAATATTGAGAATATAGTGAGTTCTAAATAATAGGGACATGGGACACTCACATGGTAGGTGTGAAAACTCACCTTGTGTCAGTTAACTATCTGATGCTTGATTAACACTTTTGAATGCATGTAAGATCTAGGAGTTATGATTTGATGTTTGTATCTTGAAGTTGATTAAGTTCATTTCAAATTGGATTCGATTCAGTTCGATTAGGTTGAGAATGAGTTTAGTTCAGTTCGGTTGATTCGATTCGATTCAGTTTAGTTCAATTCAGTTCAGTTCAGTTATCTTCAGTTGCATGCAAGTGCATGTTGGTTATTTTGAGTTGCATTTAGTTAGCTTCAATTAACTTGGAATGCATGGCTAATAACTTGAGTTGTATGACAGATAACAGGGACTACCTCCAGTTAATAGGGGATGACCATTCTTGCATGAATGTTGTTGAGTAAATGTTTCAGTTAACTATAAAGCACTTGAAGCCAACTTGGGCGCCCAAGATGCTTTATTGGATTTACCTCTCATGCATGATAAGATATTTCTAAATGCTCAGTTAAGTAGCTTTACTTAAGGGCGCCAACTTTGAGGAAGAGCTTTGGAATTATCACCGAAGTGAAGGAGAAGTTGTAGCTTCAGTTTGGGACACCCAAATGCATGAAGCACATGTTGTAAGCTTTAGTCTTCATTGAATAACTCAACTTGAAGGAATATGGCATACCTTTTCAAGGGATTGAGCTTATGCATTGTAATTATCACCATTTGGAGATTACAAGGTTGCATATTGTCTCTATATCTCATTCAAGTTGAATAGAGTTTTCGTAATTGTTATTGTAGGTGTGAAGAAGATTGGTAAAGCCAGAAGAAGAATTCTCAAGCAAGAATTGGAGCTATTGTAATTCAGAGATTGAATAATAGAATAATTCTGGTGGAGTTTTTCCCAAAGGGTTTCTCCACGGTACATCTTGTGTAATCTTTCTAATATCCTGTCTAGTTCTTCTATCAAATTCTCTCTACATTCTACAACAGTAAAATGGATTAATCAAGATAATCACCCACAAAGAATATATGTAACAAAGAAAAGACTTACTTAGATCAGCAATATTAAAGTTTTACAAAGTATTAATCTAAGAAAACACCTCATTTTTCAACATCTAATGTGTACAATTATTTAGAGTTCAAAACCAAAAACATTTAAACAATATCTTGATTCACCACCTTGGAAGGATGTCATGAATGTAAAATATCAGGCCTTATTGAGGAATAATACATGGGAAACTGTTGATCTTCTACCAGGGAAGAAGGCTATTGGATGCAAATGGGTGTTTTAAATCAATTATTTAAGGAAGATGATAGAATTGATAAGTATAGGGACCAACTTGTGGCTAAGGGATATGCACAAAAGGAAGGTATTGATTATGATGGAACCTTTTCCCTCACCACAAAAATCAAGACTATTTGCATGGTCTTAGTGATGGCAACACAATTTAGTTGGAAGGTTCATCATATGGATGTCCAATGTGCCTTTCTTAATGGAGATCTCAAGGAAGAGGTCTACATGAATCAACTAGAGGGATATGATACACCTAACCAATAACACAAAGTTTGTAGACTTATCAAATCCTTGTATGGTATTAAATATGTTTCTCAAGTCTGGTACATCAAGATTTATCATCATCTCCTTGATCATGGATTCATTAGAAATCCTTATGATCCTAATCTCTACCTCAAAGAGTAAGGGGAAATTTTAATCTTGATTGTATATGTCTTGGTCTTGAAGTGTGGTGCCAACAATTTAAGCATCGTATCTATATCTCTCAAATGAAATATGCCAAAAAAAAAATTGATAAATTTTGAATGGAAGATTGCAAACTTATGTCGGCACCCATGGAAAAAAGTTTGCAACTTTTCAACCATGATCCATCACCTCAAGTGTATGCTACTCTTTACCATCATTTAATTGAGAGTCTCATTACCTAACTTATTCTAGGCCAAATATCAACTATGTTGTTAGCTATCTTTCTAGGTTTATGTAGGAACCTAAGATTTTTCATTGGAAAGAAGCAAAGCGTGTTTTGAGATACATTTGTATGCTACAAGGCATATGACTTGGAATACAAAAAATGTAGATGTTTCTTTGTGTGGATATAAAAATGTATAGACTATGCAAGTTCAATGGATGATAAGAAGTCTAAGTTCGAGCTTCATTTCTTTTTGGGATTCATTCTAATATCTTAGGGGGGGAGCATACAACCATTGATCACTCTTCCACAAAGGTAGAACATTGTGCTGCATGTGGAGCTATTTGTGAGGCAATATGGTTACATCACATTTTTATAGTTATGGGTGTTCTTGAGACAAGTCCTACCACTTTGTTTTGTGACAATCAAAGTGTGTTGAAGCTTGTTCATAATCCTATTTTTAATGAGTGTAACCAAGCATATTGAGGTTCAATGTCACTATATTTGTGATTATATTCAACAACATAATATATAGCTCTAGTATTGCTCAACTCAAGAGAAACATGTTGACATATTCACCAAATCTCTTTTAGCTATGAATTTTGAGATTTTCAAACTTTCTTGATTTGATTTCTTGGGAATATGATGTAATAAGGGGGATTGTTAACATTTATCTTATGTTTATTACATTATACTAATGGATTTGGTAGTTAGGTAGTTGGCCAGTTATGTGGTTTCTTAACCATTCTTTGTATATATTTGATGCTATTATTCATAATAATTCATCACCTATTTTTTCTCTTTAACAAATAAGCTATTAGCTAAGCTCTTACCACACACTTTGATAGACTATGCTATTGTATAGTTTAATTATCTTCCTCATGGGTTTATTTTTTAGAATTGGCTATGGCTGCCAAGATCTTGAGACCAAATGGAAAGCACAAAGAGATAGAATAAAATGTGACAAGAATAAAATGTATTCTTATCAATATGATTCAATGATATGAAAAATGTAGTAGAAACCCATTGGTTATATAGCCAAGGTGAGATACAAGATGTCATAGGATTATGAAAAGTTTCTTAATCATATGACATGAGACAAATTATCACACTTACCTAGGTTCACATGTGTTCCAAGTCAAAAGAAAAGATAACAACTAATGACAACTAACACCTTCTAGAAAGATTCCTTCCTAGGACCTAAGTAAACTTAACATGTAAATAAATCCCCTAGTAATGAATTAACTAGGTACAAGACTTTATTTACACCAACACCCCTCCTTAAGTGCAACTTAGTGAGTAGCAAATTATTATGCAATTGACACAAAGATGCAATAATGGGTCTTGGCTACTAGGCCATGTTACGTACCCATGTACATATGCAAATGAAATGACAAAGAAATCTCTCACAAACAGAGAAAAGGAGAAAACCAAGTGGGACAAAAATCCTCCCAAAAAGAGAGATGAAATATAAAAAATAAATGCTCTCAAAGATGCATGAGAAGGCCAAAACCCCATGTGAGCAAAAAGACCCCCCATAAGAGAGAAGTAGAAGAGAGATGATGCAGCCCCCTATATGTTGAGTCTCCTGCAATGGTGGTATAAGCTCGACATTGAATGTTGTAGATGATTCAATCTTGTTGAACAAAATTCCTCCCCTTAGGAAGAAACAAAACCAAGTATGTATGTAGGGTGTTAGGAATATGGATGGTGTATGATGTCTCTGCAGCATGCTCAAGTGTCTCCATGTCGATGCCAAAAGATGACACACTCCAAACAGGCATTATAGGCTACACTACTAAAGAGGACAATCCAGAATCTAGTAGAGATGAATGTAGAACATGATCCAAAGACAATGATATCCCCTCTGAAGACAAAGAAGCCTCCTTTGAATGTTGTCCATAAGAATCTACGGTCATGTCAAACTTTGAAGATTGATCATGTAGAGAATGAACAAGAGGGTCAAAGTGTTCCCTCGTAACAACTGAAGAAGGATCTTCTCCATCAAAGAGAAGATGAATTTCATCAATGATGTCTCCCAAATCTGCAATATGAGACTCCACAAACAAGTCTGAAATGTCTATCAAGAAGTCATCAAAAGTAGCCAAATTTGAAAGACTATATATGTCATGTTGCATTGAATCACAAGGAGCCAAAACTGTTGAATCACAAGCATCCTCAGTTACAATAGTAGATGAAGGAGATGAGATATTAGTGCATGTCATTCGACTACACCTATCATCCCCCATAGTGTCCTCAAAACATGATGAATTCGATGATTCTACCAATCCTTGATTACAAAGCCCTCAGCCTCAAGATGTTGAATCATAGATGAAGATGAACCCTCTAAATCTGGATTAGGATCCATAGAAATTGAAGTCTCAATAGATGTCTCTATAGGAGAAGAAGGTTGTGTCATCAAAACTACCATATCAATAGGTTGAAACTCTACAAGTGGAACAAGACAATCTGCAACAGGATCCTCTGGGAATGGAGGTTCATTCAAGTCTCCATACATCTCCCAAAGTTTGGTCATAAGGTCACGAGGGATCTCAATACCATTAGTGTCATTTTTGTATCAATATCACAACTACAACCAATTACTCCCAGGATATGTTATTTTTTTTATGTCCCACACAACTCTCTTCCATTTTGCTGAATGTTTAGGAACTAGTCCATAGAGATATGGCAAAAGACTAAGCCACCTACATTGTGTTAGGATTCCATATCTCCAAGACTTAAAGTTCCATCAATTTAACCTTATTACGACATGATGTGTTTTGATGCCCATTTTATACTCCTCAACTTTAGTCACACAATAGACCAATCAAGAGACATAAGCCAACAAAGGCAAAAGATTACCCCCCCAAATTACTCAATCATGAAACCCCCCAAGAAATATCTTATTTGTGGCACTTTATACTTAGTGTATTTATAGTTTCCACTTTCCAAAAATAGCGAAGTGGCCTTTGATCTTGGTACATGCAAATACCAAAAATAGGTCACAGGCTCAAAGTAAAAAAATTACAACATATGAGATCAAATTGATTACATCACTACAAAGTACATAAAAAATTATGCACTTTCAAAAAAAAAATCACCCAAAAATGTTACCGTAGGAGCAAGATATGAGCTCTTGAAGTTCCCAAAATGAGGACGAAGTAGCAACACCTATGAGAATTTGCAAATTCTGGAAAAACCAGACACCAAAACAAAAATATTATTGCACCACTATGAAGAGCGCAAAAAATTAGCCCAAATAAAAAAAAATGCTTGAAAAAAGGAGTTAAAATGAGCAAGTTATAGGCCTTTGAAGTTGGACACAAAATCAAAAAGTCCAATGGTGAGGGGGGGGGAGGGGAATTTAGACTACTGATGCAGGGTTGACGCCAAAAAAACATGGGCTTAAATTTGACATGCTACCACCTATCAACAGAAAATTCACCCCTCTGCTTGAAATTTTCACCTGATCTGGAATATTACAGAGAATATTCTACAAACGGGAATATTCTATTGATCGACGATTTGGACGAATCTTTACCAGTATGGAATATTCGACTGTACCACCGATTTCTTTTTGTCTCTACTAGATTTAAATGTTTATGACCACTACTTTTTAAGACTTCTTTGGTTTTTGAATAAGGATGACCGCTTGAATTTATGAATGTTGGTATTTTAAAAATCGGTCGTCAATTAATATGGGAGTTTGCGAGAGATGAAACCCGACCAGCCAGCAGTGGGTCCGCAAGTGCAAGGGGTAGGGTTCCATACCATGTTGTGGGTACACAATACCCTGTGTAGTAGGGTATGATCTTGTAACACAAAAAACAACAAAAAAAATTCTTTTGTTATTTTATTTTTTATTTTTTATTTTTATTTTTACAATACAAACTTTTACAAAAATAATTTGATTGGTATTTTTCCATTTTTTCTAAAAAAAATTCAAAAAAAAATCGGCGAAATAAAATATTTTATTTTTAAAATCATACCATCGACAATTATGACGACCTAGGGGGTCGTACGGCTCCTTGGTAAAAAAAAAATTTCCTCAGGGGACAACTGCTTCAAATTCGACAATTTGATAGTCAATCTTAGGGTTTTTGGCCCTTCTAGACGTGATGGCAGGGTCAGATTTGACCCAAAATGCTCCAAAATTGTAGCTACCTTCTAGATTTGGCAACCACTCTTCAGCATTTGGCCTCATAAGTCCGATTTGGATGAAACAAAAGGAAAAATCGACTATCTCGAACCTCTTGAACTCAATGGTGAGCTTCAATTTGCACCAACAAGCTCCAATATAAACTTGCAATAAAGAGCCAAAAATGGAACCCCCCCAAGAATCTGGTATTCCTGTCAAGTTTTTCTGATTCTCCACATCATCATATGATGCAAGAGAAGAGCATACTAAACTTTTTCAAGATTTACCAACTCTCTTCAGAAAAAATACTATCTAATGGCACCCAACCCGCTCTGATACCATGTTAGAATTGGCCATGGCTGCCAAAATCTTGAGACCAAATGGAAAGCACAAAGAGAGAGAATAGAATGTGATAAGAATAAACAATATTCTTATCAATATGATTCAATGATATGAAAAATGTAGTAGAAACCCCTTGGTTATATAGCCAAGGTGAGATACAAGATGTCATAGGATTATGACAAGCGTCTTAATCATATGACATGAGACAACTTACCACACTTACCTAGGTTCATATGTGTTACAAGCCAAAATAAAAGATAAAAACTAATGACAACCAACACCTTCTAGAAAGATTCATTCCTAGGACCTAAGTAAACTTAACATGTAAATAAGTCCCCTGGTAATGAATTAACTAGTTACAAGACTTTATTTACACCAACACTATTCATTCAATTTTTAGAAAGTTAGCCAATACCTTTGTGAGTCAATTTTTTTGGATTGAAGTTTACTATTTTCTATTTTTTTGCTTTCCAATAAGAATATAATTAGTGTATACATAATTATCATACAATTTTAATTATTGTGAGCTAAAATGCAACATTCAATTCTTAATGACAATATTTAAAGATATTTATTAAGGGATTATTTCCCACTATTAACAAATTTTTAACATCTTAAAAATGATATGCTTCATTTATGAATTTATGTGTGGAACTATGAGTTAAATTTGTTAGCAACAAATACAATTAAGTTTGGATCTTCACATGGCATTAAACTACATCTTTCTATGCTTTTATGTTTCAAAATAAAAATTGTTTCCTAAAGGATAGTTAAAAATGAAGAGAAAAGCCCTAATAATCATCATGCCACTACTACAAATGTTCTTACATTTAAGCCACAAAATTTAAAAGTTTTTAAACTATTACATGAACCTTTGAATTATTTGCTTCAAATATTCCTTATTGTAAGTATGATCACACTTAAACCTATTATACCATTGGATGTATCTAATGTTATGCCTAAAAAATATGATGTGAATGTAATTTGTAATTATCATACAGTTAATGGGAAATACCCAACCTTTCATAGCTTTGAAATATAAGATACAAGACATGATTGATAAGAATAAGATTCATGTGAAAGGTGTTGACGATAGAGGTAATCATTAAATGGATTCTCCTAATCATAATTTAAATATTTATACTAATCACTTTCCTTCTCATGATCATAGAATAATGTATATTTATTTGAGTATGATGATGAAATATTTGAGCATGATGTTAGTGATGAGCATATTGAGTTACATGAATGTGAGGATCATCTTCTAATTATAGTGCATTATAGAGGGAATTCTTCTTCTTCTATGTCATTCAATTACTTTTTCACATGATAAAATTCTTTATAATACTAATTATGGGCCATTGTATGTGTGTGATTATGTATGTGGTAAATCATTTGATGATTATTTATTGTGATTATGTATGTGGTAAATCATTTGATGATTATTTATTGATCCAACTTGTAAATTTAATATATGCACAAAGGAATTCTTGTATTCAATCATCATATTCATAAAAATAAAGGTTAAATACTTCCCTTCATATTATAAATCACTTCAAGAAGATATGAGGGCTAAAGCACCACAACAAGCACATCCTATTCATACAAGTGGGCCTACAAATAATAAAAATGAACAATTGCCTTCATATGTACCAAGAAAATAATCTATAAGAATAAATGAACTATAAATAAAAGATATAAAGTTGCATCATAAATTCAAATGGTCCTCAAAATTGGGTGCCAATCAAAGATATAAGTGCTAAAAAAGTTAAAAATTTACAAGTGGAGCCACTTTCAAGGAAATAAGATCAATGGGTAAGAAAATAAAAATATAAAAATATAATCTAGATCTCAAATATATTTGTACTACTTTATATGTTGATGAAATATGGTTTTGTTTTTTATTTTTACTTTAGCCTTTTTGTTGAGCTATGTTTATTATGCCCATGCTTCTTACTATCTCGTGACATAAGATTTTTATTTTTTATATGTTTATCCCAATTTTACTTTAAATATATATTTTTTCCTTTCTTGTATATCTTTCACATGTTGCTATGTCTTTACCATGTTATTTTATCCATGATCTATGAAAATTATATTTTCCTCACTTGATAGGTATCCCCAATGTGTTACTTATCTTGTCATATTTGATGATGATTATGCTTACATCTCATGATTGAATGATTATATTATGCTTTAATAGCATGCTTTCATTCTTATATTATTTTTAAACGTGTTTATATCTCAAATGAACCATTTTTTTTCTTCCATGATGACATCTTACATAATGCATATCTATCATCTTGGCTATTATGATTGATCATTCTCCTTAGCATTAGGATCACTTTGATGTTTCTCATAACCTATGCTTATCATACATACATCTTTTATCTCACACACTTTTTTATCATACTTACATGTTACAACACTTATCTATGTGTACATGATATTATATAGTGCCTTCATTATTGTCCTCAATATTGAGGGAAACATTAGGAGGCATATTGTTTCCCCTTATCACATATCATTTTATTTTCCCATCTTAATTATATTTTCATATGGATGTTACATAATGATATTTGGGACACTTGTTATATGCTATTACAATTTACATGACCATACATTTTTCTCCTCTCTTTCAATTCTTTGTATTCCTTGTATACAACCAATTAGAGGGGTTATTTAATATCACTATAGTTATTTAATTATTATGATTACAATAACTATCTCACGGTTAGATATCTCCTTTGAATCTATTCTTTATGCATGTTCCTTTAAAACTGTGATTGGTGTGCAATTTTTACATTCATTAATTTTTGTTGTAGGATCCTTTGTAATAATACTTATCACTTTGTTTGGTAGGCTCCTTAGCAAAAATATCTATCACATTTTGTCATAGTTTTATTTATAACATGTTGTAAGGATAGTGTGGTATTTAATTATGATTCTAATGTTATTATTTTATGCATCTCCAATAACCTTGGAATGGGTTCTTGAACACCCATGATATTGAGAGATATTATTATTTTATTATTATTCTTCATGTTGACTTGGAATATTAGTTGTAATGGTATTCATGAAGGAGGCGTGATTGGTAAATACGGTTACAATACCCTTTTTAGTATATTGCTTAACTTGGGTGTGATAGTTGAGAATTGGAACATCTTGCATGTTGTTGGTGGATCTTATATGAGTTTGGTGGTGAATATGTATGACAACATTGGGATATTTTCCATTAAGATGAGCTAAAATTCAAGCATGCCATATATTATTATTATAAAGGTTATTTTTCTATTTGTTGCTATTTTGGGAGTTACATTTACTATTCTTAGAAGATCCTTTTTGTTTTAGATATGAGATTTTTTCCATTTAACCATGGTTTTATGCTACATTGTTTTGAAAAATTATTTGTGGTATTCCTCTCTCATTTCTCTATAAATAGGAGGTAAGAGATAGTGATTTCATTATGTTATTTCATGGGTAAACAAGTGTTATCAAAATATTGTTATATTGAAAGGAGTTAGAGTGTTGTATTTGTATTATATTATAAAATATTAATACATTCTTAAGCCTCTCTTTAATGGTATAGTATTTACCAAAAGAGTTTCTCCTCATACATCCGAATTTGTGTGTTGCAACTTTATGTTTTATTGATTTTCTTCTTGTTGATTTTAAAAAACTCACATAATCTTTTATGGGTATCAATTGTTGTAAAAACAATAAATAAATTTGTATACTTATTTAAAAGTTTTCATTGTAATACTTTTACACCAATTATCTTTTCCTTATTAGTTGCACTAGAAAATGATGATCTATTTGTTGTCCAAACACACAATGTTCACAAAAAATACTTTTACCAACAAAATAATCAAAAATACCATCAACCAAATTTTTGTTTAGGATATTCTTAACTCCTTTTTCACCTTGTGACCCAATCTATGGTGTCAAAATATTAATGTATTTTTAGTGTTAGTTATATTGCCATAATTACTTAAAGTAGAGGTATTTAGCCTAAATGAAGTCTTTATCTGAGATCCTTTAGCATCACCAAACTTATTGAATGTCACATGCATTCCAAAATCATTCAATTTGGACACTAAAATTAAATTTATTGCAAGTCCTTAAATATACAAAACATTATCAATAGTTTTAATCCTCTCACCACTGAAACACAACTTTACCTTTCCCTTACCAACAACCCTCTTTGTGTTATTATAACCAAGGAAAAATTCTCCTCCATCATATTCTTTTTAATTATTAACTCACTCCTTGTGAAGAGTCATGTGGTAGGAGCAACCCAAATCCATAAGTCAAACATCATCATTAGTAGTGTTAGATGAAATAAACAAAACATCAAAATAATTATCAAAGGAAATTTCTATGGAGAAATCAAAATTATTTTTCTCATTCCTACATTCCTTCTTCACATGCCCTCTTTTATCATAATTCCAACACTTTACTCTGCTCTTTCTAGGGTTTTTAGAATGTCCTTTACACTTATCCCTCTTATTATCCCCTTTAAGCCCTTTCTCTTTGTACCTACCCCGCATGTGCAAGGAATCTTTGGAGCTAACATTCATGGAATTTATCCTCATCTCCTCTGAAAGAAGTATGGAGATCATGGAGTCCATCTTTGGTTCTGGATTACCACTACTTATTGCAATAACTAAATTTTCCCAAGATTCAGGCAAAGAACAAAGAAACAAGATACATTTATCTTCATCTTCAATTTTAACATCTATGGATGTAAGTTGACTTATAATTATATTAAAATCATTTAAATGATCCACTGTAGATTCACCATATTTCATTTTTAAAGAATATAATCTTCTTTTGAGAAATAACTAGTTAGAAAAACTTTTAGTTTGATATATATCACCTATCCTTTTCCACAACTTATATGCAATGTCTTCGGTGGAGACATTCAAAAATATGGAATTTGTAAGACACAACCAAATGGTTCATCATGCCTTCTTGTCTAATTTTTTCCAATCTTCATCACTCATTGCAACTAGTTTACTTGCTTGTGAAATTGACAACCACTAATCTCTCTCTCTTCAAGGATATCCTCCATCTTTAATTTCAACGTCTCATGGGTCATTCCATTGAACTTCTCAATATCATGGTGAGAGGTAGAAGCCATGGTATACAATATTCTTCACAAATCTACGATAAACAACAAAAATAAAATCTCCTACTACAGTAAAAAAACCTCCAACAATTAAGAGAAAGGCATCCCCTTCTAAACATAACCATTAGCTCTAATACCAAATATTGAAAATAAGGTGGAACTAAGCTAAAAATATTAACTTATGTATGTGTATTAAAATATGAAAACAAGATTACCAAATCTAATTATATGTATGTGATTGCACATTCACCATAATACAAAAATCAACAAACATATACGACACCAAATTTACATGGATAAACCCTTTTGGGAAAAAAAATCCAAACAAGAAAAGAGGGAAAGTATATAATTTATCTTCACAAGAGAGATACACCACAATACAATTCCTTTCTGATCTCCTACAACCCGGATGCTTCCATACACCTATAAATAACACACAATGATACTACCATCTCAAGGCTCCAATTTATAGAACTTGTGGGAGGTAAAACCACAGTTGGTAAATCGAAAAAAGAGGTACCAAAACCACTTGCAAAAAACCCATGCCCCTTCCTTGGAAAACCAAGAGTCATGATAATAAATTAATTAATGTGTACAAGGCTTCAACATGGGTGCCTAACCCATAGCCTCTTCAAATTTTGGCATTCAGGATGCTCTGATGATTGTTCAACTTCCAATTGGAGAACCAATGGACACTTATTTCCCTCCAAACTTGGCACCCCACTCAAAACCCTTCACATTCTCAATGTGAACTCCTAGGAGGGATAATTATGTCCTCTAGTAATATGTAACCTCCATCAACATTAAATTTCCTCTCAAAAATATAATTAAAATAATTCCAAAATTAAATACATTTATTTCATGTCCCCTAGGACACTTTCCAAGAAATGTGGAGACATAAAAATGAGTTAGGACTGCAAGGTAAATGTCACCTAGCCTAACAAATATCCCACCAAGAGATTATAAGAATGAGTTTTTGATCAATATTGATACATTTTCATACTTTGTGGAATAAGAAATGTTCCTTAGCCTAAAAAATAATAAAATAAAATAAAAAAGTAAGAAAAACAAAATAAAAAGGTGAAAAAAAGAAAAAAAGAAAATGAAGACACTCATTAGTGAAAACCCTTTTGGCTTGCCACTAGTAAAGGAGGTCAACTTTACCTTGGAATCTATTCAATTATAAAATAGATCTACATCATTGGTTGAACAAGCTATGAAAATCAATTTTGGCATAGAGAAAATCAAAATATCACCCAAATTATAAAAAATGTGGATCCTAAAGAGGAGATTATTGCTACTATACTCAAGGAGTTCACAAAAACATTTTATTGATCATATGCTCTCTTATCTAGGTTATATCCATCACTATTAGTTCATCATCTTGTTGTGCACCCTAATGCCACGTTAGTAAAATAGAATTTGAGAAAAATGCATCCCAAGATACCCCTCCTTGTTAAAGAAGAATCAACCAATCAACTATTTAGGCTGGATCTTAAACTTTGTCCCAATGAGAAATAAAACCAAAGCATTCATGTATGTACAAACTTTTGTGACCTTAACAAGGCGTGCTTAAAGGATGATTTTCCTTGCCTAAATTATTGATGCAATACTCAATCTTACCATTAGAAATGAAATGTTGATGCTCATGAATATTTTTTTCTATAATCCAATTCAAATAATATGTGATGACCAACACTAAATAACTCTCATCACTCCCTAGATAGCATTCTACTCTCAATTCATTCCTTTTATTTTGAAGAATGTCACTTGACCTACCAACAAGCAATTGCAGTAATATTTTATGATATATTTCACAATATTATTGAAGAATTTTTGGATGACCTATTATGTAAGAAAAAAACAAATTATAACAAGTCCTAAAGTCCTCCAACACATCTTTAAAAGATTAAGATCATATAAGGTGCACTTTAATCCTAAGAAGTGTGTTTGGAGTAACATTAGGGAAACTATTAGGCTTAATCATCTCTAAAAGAGGTATAGAAGTGGATCCCAACAAATTCAAATCAATCATATATATTCCTCCAACACATAACCTTAAACAACTCCATAATATCTAAGGAAAGATCTATACCATACGCAAATTCATTAATCAACTTGTAAATAAATGTCAATCATTTGTACATCTCCTAGAGAAAAATGTGAACTATCATTGAGATGAGTTTTACCAATAGTATTTTGATCAACTTAAGAAACACCTTACCTATTCACCAATTACCATGGAACCTATACCAAATAAACCTTTATTACTTTATATTTCAATAATATAAGTTGCTTAGGTATCCCCTCTAGAACAAGATGAACATTAAGGAGAGAAAAATGTCTTTTATATAAGAAAGACCCTTGTGGGATATGGATCTAATTATATACCTATGGGGAGGGAATGTTTGGATATCATATTTGTATCTTATTAATTAAGGCACTACATGCTCAACCATTAAATTGCAATCATTATAAAAATTGACCCTCTTAAGTACCTTTCATGAAAATCATCCCTAATAAGAGAATTACTAGGTGGGTTATGATGCTTAGTGAGTTTGATATTTATTATGTTTATCAAAATTCCATAAAAGGATTGGTAGTAGAATATTAGATAGTAGAATAACCATTAGTAGACACTCAACCATTAACCATCAAATTTTTAGATGAATCTATTCTAACTCTTAAAGAATCACCTAAATAGACAATCTACTTTGATGGATCCTTTGACACTCATGGCTTAGGGTTAGGTATCTTGTTCCTTATGCCACTTGGTGAATTTATAATTAAGGCATTCGAAATTAGGTTCCCATGCACTCATAATATTTTTTAACTTGAAACAAAATATAATAGTTAAATGAAATAAATAATATCTATCATTTTTTTGTAGTTCCCAACTAATCGTCAAGTAGGTCAATGGTAAATACCAAATAAAATATGACAATATCATCCCTTACAAAAGAATGTTTGGTAGTTTTAAGAAATATTTTATACATATGATTCAATTTGAGGATGTTCCTCATCTAAAAAATAAAGAAATTAATATAATGGCAACCATTGGTTCTCTCCTTTAATAGCCATAAATGTTTAGGAATGTCAATTATTGGTTGAATATATTTTAATCCAAACATATTATGTCCTAGAATCATAAATGGTATGTGAGATCATTGGTCCCAATTTCCTATGTTATCATCATATTTACACTTACCTTCACAATCATACCCTTCCATCTAATTTTTCATTTAACCAACATAGATCCTTTCTCCAATGCACATAGTTTTCACCCTCTTAGGTGGAATGTTCTATCATAGGGGCTATGATGGAATTTTAACAATGTTTATAATATGGACAAAGCTAAATTTGTGATTAAATAAATTCATGATCACATCTATGGAGTGCACACAACTGGCATGATCCTAGATAAATATATCTTAAGGATAGAATAATAATGGCCCATCATCAATCATACTAGTACATCAAAAAGTGTATATCATGCTAGAAACATGGAGATCTAATTCATAAACCATTTCAATCTCTATAGATAATCACAACTATGTGGATGCTTTCTACCCACTAACTTGATCTCATTGGTAAAATAAATCCATCTACCTTCATTGGCCATAAGAAGATTAAGAATGAGACATAATAATTCACTAAGTGGGTCAAATAAGTTCCTCTAACTTATGTTAGTGGCTAAGAAATATCCAAATTCATTCTAAACCATATCATTTTTCATTATGGTATACTTTTTACAATTATTATAATTAATGGGAAGTCCAAAAATCATGAAGTATAAACCCATTGTGAAAAGTTCCACATAAAGCATCAATAGTCTACCCCTATTATTCACAAGGTAATGAAAATCTAAGGAATCTAATAAAACCTTCATCAAGATCCTTAAAAATATTATCAATGATATCATCC
>VDFB02364887.1:0-21228 GCA_007258455.2 Sequoia sempervirens
CTATTGGAACATCTCCTTCTCCTTTGCATACTTTAGATTGAGATCTCTTGGGATTCACTTCAATGAAATGATTGTGGAATGCATTTTCTCTATGTCCTAAACCATAAGTAGAAAATCCGTTTTATAATTTTTTTGTTATATGCATCATATCGTACACCTAATTGAATGTTTTGTGGTGAGAATTAGTAGTTCATCATCTTGATCAATGCATTTTGATGAAAACCATCTATTTTTCTATGAAACATAATGGTGAACTGAACCTATTAAATATTGTAATTTTATGATCTTGGAGTCTTTCTTCACATCCTAGGTTAGCTCTTTCATTCATTTGCACTCAATTTCATTGAATTAAATCTCATTTGCGGTGTTCTACTTGGCATTCAAACTTACATCTCATTTATTGTTTAGAATTACAAATTTTTGCATTCTTTAAATCTAAAAAATCCAAAAAAAAATCATTCATTTTGAATATCATTTAGATCATATAAATTTACATTTGAAAATAAAAATAAAATTCCATTTCAAATTATGTTTTTATATTCATCATTTTCAACTTGCATTTCATTTTGCATTTCTAGAAAATCTGAAATTGAATGTTACTGTCACAAACTTGAAATTGAAACATATTGCAAAAAGATTAAAAATAGTTCAAAAATAATTAAAAAAACCTAATCTAGGACCCATTCACCACTTGGGGTGAATCAATCCCTAATAAGGATTGAACTACATTTTCTAGCATCTGAAACTCATAGAAAAATACTTAAAAATCAATAAAAACATTTCAATTTTTTTTTATCTAGGACCCATTCACCACTAAAGATGAATGATTCCTTGATCAGGTGCTAGTATGAATGTTGTGGAAATTGAAATTTGTGTTTTATATTTCTATTTGCTATAATTACATTTTAGTTTCAATTTCTTGATTTGTTGTTTCACTAAATTTATGAAATTTGGCTCAATTTTCTTCATTTAGTGCATTGTCAAAATTCAAAATTGCATTTACAACATTCCATTTTTAGTTTATTGCATTACATTGTTTAGAATCTAAAATTTGAATTTCATTCTAGGTCATTGCATTGCCTCTTTCCATTTTAGGTTTGCATCCTAAGTTTATAAAACTTGTATGTGATTCACAACTTGGTGTCCTGTTAGCAATACTATTGTAAGATGTAGTTAGAGGCTCATGTCATTCCATGATATCTCACTCACTATGGATCTTGGATTTTCTATCTCTCTTTCTGATAGTGTTGATAATCAACTCTCTATGGATCATAGTTTTGATACTTCATTTCACATGACTTCAATCCCTAAAACCAATGTGCATGATGTTATTCATATCTCACAAAAATATATAAACAAACTAGATAAAAAACTAGGAAACTTACAAGACTATATCCTTAGTGAAAGCATAGACATTAGGATGGTTCCCATTATACAAAATATAAGGAAAGTGATTAAGAATAGAAACAGAACACAAGGGTATGTGCAGGATCATCATGGAAAAAATAGGCCCTTAAGTGGTGAAAAATTTATAAAAATTAGAGTTGGGAAACTTGACGTAAAAATTTGAATATGTTATCTATATTATTTCAAAAATATGTAAGAATAGAAACAGTAGAAAATTGAATGTAGTTTCTAAACTACTAGGTTTTTTTTTTTTAAATCTATTTGGTGAAAATTTGAAATTTCAATTCACTAATTATACTTAAATTTCAAGGAAAAAATAAGAAGTAGGTGTTTGTCTGACCACCCTAACCAAAATAAAATGATGAAAAAGGTATACTTTTAAGATATAAGTAGAGGGACTCATGTCTTGATGTGATGCATTTTTTTTTGTAATTTTTTTCCAAGTAAATAATTAATTATGAATTTTTTGGTAAAATTTTTAAAAACTACTCAAAACTCATATGTCTAACCACTGTGGCCAAAACATTATGTAATTCATTTTTTTAATCATATAGTATTAAAGCATAGAGATGTGACACACATATTTTGGTTTCAAAAAAAAAAATGTGATACCATTTGAAAGCTATAGATGTTTTTCAATCAGCCTATCAATTACGACTTTAGTCGTAATTCAAATAGAAAATGAATAATAATTATTTATTAAATTCAAAGTAAAAAATAATTTATATTGGTGGAAAGCTAAGAATCTCCTTTAAAAACCCTTTTCATTTCATCAATTTTGGGTTAAAAAAAGTCACCAGCCTCATACCCTACATATACCCATCATGATCCTACACATACCCAAAAATTTTATTTAGCCCTAGATGCTTCTTTCATGAACACTTGAATAAACTAGCAATTCCATGTAGAAACATGCAACGATGAGCCGATAGGAAGAGATGTATAGGAAAGGGAAAGCACATGCAGGGACTAAGGTTGGGAGAGTTCAAAATGTGTTGTGGCAGACATAGACAAGCTCATGAAATAGCAATACATGCTGGTGCATACTTATTGTATAGAACATTGCACAAGAGGAAATGCGACGAACAATTTAGAGATGAAATAATAAGGCGTAAGGTAGAGAGTGAGAATGAGGAAAGCACTAGAGGGAGAAAGATAAACTGTAAAAGACTAACTAACATATGGGAAAATCTAAACTATTAAAGAGCACCAAATGAAGGATGCAAGAGTATATTGACATATATTATATAAAACAAGATATTTATCCTAAGGAAGAGAAAAATAATCAATAACACCTAATGTAACCAAACATAGAATCAACAACGTTAATTATTTTATTCTATTCTAACCATAACCAAAAAATGAAAGCCATAAATCAAACAACATTGGTTCCAATAGGCACCCAGATGTAGAAAGCCAAAATATAGCCTGAGCTATATAATAATAATCGACAAAAACTCCATAACCTCAACAATTGAATTTTTACATACTAATGTAACCAAACAAATAATCAACAACATTAATTATTTTATTCCATTCCAACCATAACCGGAAAATGAAACCCGTAAAATACAACCTTTTGAATAACACCTTCTAAAAAATGACACAATATAGCTTAAGCAACAAAACTATAATCAACAATGCCCAATTGAAGCTAACACAAAGTGTATAGGATTGGCTATTTTATTCCATTGCAACCATAACCATAAATCAAAAGCCATAAATAAAACTATTTTAACATATATTCTATAAAAGAAGCTATAACAGTGCAAGGTAGATAGGAGCAATTGACAAAAACTACACAATGTCAATAATTTCATTGGATCATAAGAGGGATCATGGAAAAATATAGTCTTTGCAACAACACCTTCTAGAGAATCAAAAAATATAGGTTATGAAAAAGAAAAATATTGAGCAATTCCCAATGGAACCTAACACAAAGTGGATAAACATTAACTATTTTATTCCATCACAACCATAGCCTGAAACATATGAATTTTGTTTGAATCTTATGTTAGAAACATAGAGATCTGTACATAAGATATATAAAATAAAACACAACAAAATGAGTCATGGTTTCCACCCTTCCATATTGGGTCATGTAGCCTCATGGACTATCACCAAACCCCATGCAAGAATATACATTGTCCACCACCCTAATCGAGGGTGGAATGAATTTTTCTTATCATAATCAACATAGATTGTATTAGGATCTAATTGTCTATTTGACCATTGCAACTAATTTTTCAATTACTTCATCAAATTCACAATTATAGCTAGAGTATGGTCTGGAAAAATAACAAAATAAGGTGAAGTTTAGTGTGTTGAACATTTGTATTTGACATAGCATATGTAAATCAATATATTTAAAGAGCTCTATAATGTATAGTGCAAAATATATGTAATACACATGTAATGCAAGGCATAAAATAAGAAAAATTTAAGCATACTTATGCATGCACTACATTCGAGTAGGTAGACAAGAAAACAAGGGATGATGTGCACCCTACCATATTGACTCATGGGGTACCACATGCTCTCACCAAACCTCTGAGTAAGAAAATAAACTGAATTCCACTGTGATCAATGGTAGAAGCAATGTTTTGGCCACTAATTACTATAAATAAAATCATTGGAATCTTCATTATGGCTCAAGTATGATTTGGAAGAATAAGAACAAAGTGTGAATATTAGTGTAGTGGTCATCTCTAATTCATAGACAACATGTAAATCAAGAGATATCAAAGTTGACTATTTTATAACAGAAAATTTGTTATGTACTTGTAATGTGAGGAATGAAATAAACAAAACTTAGACATACCTGGTGCATGTCACAGAGTGCACTCTCGACATAAGAAAGTAGTACTCGATGTCCACCCTACCATATTGGCTCATGGAGTGTCATGCACTCTCACCAAACCCCCAAGCAAGGAAAAATAAATTGCTCGCCATTGGCATCAATGGTGAAAGAAATTTTTAGGTCATTGCTTACTTAATACAAGTTGTACAGGCATTGAAAGGTTCATGTATGATGATTTTTTGGGCTGAGTATGGTTGAAAACATGAAATAATAATTCTAAATTAAATGTACTAAATAGATACCATTGGCAGACAATAAATCAATCAAAAAATATAAGACATACAATTCATAACAAAATGTATGCAATGAAGGTGTAGTAGAAGAGTGCAAGAAAATAAAATATTGGAATACCTTGTGAAGGGAATCAATTGGAATATCGAGAGAATATTGGAGGCCTACTTTGCACCCTTCCACATTATGGCATCGAGCGTCATGGATTCTCATCAAACCCCTTGTGCAGGGAATTTTTTTTTCCAGGAGATTATTCTATATCTCAACACATACATTTGCAATCTAAAATATTGTCAACAAAATATCATTAGACAAAAGGGAAATTAGCAGTTTAGTACAACAAACATGTATCATTACTACACAATATTTAAATAAACAAATATAAACAACTGTATAGTTAGTAACAAATAAAATATAATATATGTGGAATAATATACTTCATATAAATAGGATGTAGGCATACCTTTTGCAAAGAGTATCAAATAATATGTGGAAAATTAAATATAATTGTCTTTTGGAAGTTGGAATTATTAATGTGAAACCACTATTATCTTTTTTTTTTAAACATATAGGGTTGCAGCATTTGTGACAAATAATTTTAAGTGTAATTACAAAAGAAGAGATGGGAAGAATGAGATACAACCTTACCTTGTATACAAATAGAATATAGTTCCAACTCAAATATCATGGGAAACTTGTGAGCATGAATTTATTAACAATTTTGAAGATCTATAGTAATAGTTGGAAATGTTCCCAATCTAAATTTATTAGAATACGAAATTGTTAGAAAGAAATGATTCAAGTGCAATAGCTAAGGAAGCAACACTATTTAGGAAAGTAGAGGAATATATTGAGAGAAAAGTTAAATTCAAATAATTGATGTTTGTTGGTGGGAACAAGGGGAAACATAAATCAATAGTTGAGTAGAAATGTCTCGTAGTGATGACTATATAAGTAAAACCTTCAGAATGTTGAGTAAAGTGATCAGAAGTGGGAATGGAAGGTATTGTGAAAGAATTGAAATGAAAAGGAAAAGGAGAAGTAGTGTAGTTATCATGAAAAAAAAAAAATTTCCATGATGGTGGTAGTGTAGACAATTGTCGAAGATGATCCTCTTCTTTGATTCAAAGTGCATTGTATTTGTTGGAATGTGGCCTAGAATACTTGTCAAAAAAGAAAGGTGGATCTATGCATATTCATGCTAGTGATTTAACATGAGAGAGAGCAATGAATGTTATTCCTCATCTTTCTTTAGTTCAAATATCTATTGTAGCTTTCACTAGTGTTAAGACTTGAGATTTATGGATTGTTATAGCCTAGGCCATTGTCAATGGGAGTTGTCTTTGGTTGCCTCATGTGATTGGGATAACCAGGATGAATCTTGGATTGTCCTAATCCCATGCTGGGCAATGTAGTTCTAGAAGTCAACAACAATATATTCAAGTAATTGAGGTGGTTTAGCACCCCTAGCATATACAATAGCCTTCACTAAACCCAAAAATCCATTGACCAGGGAAGCTGTAACCCAAAGATCTATTTTCAACATTACTTGTTGAGTAATTACAAGTAAGAGCTCTACTTGAAGTTGTTCATCATCACCATAATCAAGTGTGTTTTTTGGGAACATTCAATAGCCCTAATTTCAAATGGAACATTTAATTGTTGCAGCATTTTCCTATTGTGCAAAGCAACAAAGCTATTTGTTGGGAATAAGGGGATAGCCTCATCAAACTCTTGGTTTTTCTTAGATGCAAGCATGGATTTTGTTCGATTCATGAGAATTTTCCAATCAACTAGGGATGCCTAGAAATTTCTAATATTCATAAGGAGCATACAAAATTTTAGTTGTGAATTCGATTGTCCATGCTAGTGAAATATAATGTCAAGTGTGATAACAGTATTAAAAGTATGCCAAAGTTCTAGCACTATGAACTGAGAACTATAGATATGATTTTCCATAACAAGGGGAAGTTGTGCCAAGTCACCCATGAGTATAATAGAAACATCACCAAATGGTTGCATATGTGTTCTAGGGAATGCTTTCCGCAATCAACTATCTATTTTAAGGAACAACTTGGAACCCAAGAAACTCATTTCATCAATTAGTATGTACTTAATATGTTTGAAGTCTTCTTGAAATATGGTCAATAGATGTCCTTTCGATGGATTCATATCTTTTATTGGTATTCAAAGAGCAATATGCACTATGGAGGCATGAACATTGTAAGCAACAACACCCATTGGTGCCAAAACAAAAAAGGGTTCACTTTCTAACTTGATGATTGATTTAGTGATCTTCATATATTGTCAATAAAGAATGATTTACTTGTTCCAATTGTACCTTGAATGATCATACAGAGCATAGGTGATAAGGGCAAGCCAAGGTTGTGTTTTTCAATGATATTCAAATCAAGCTCTTGTCTTGGAGATAGTTGACGGAAAAGGGCTAGTGTTGCAAATGAGCAAAGGGTGTCTTCAGTTGTATGCAATTTACTTGTTGAAACAAAATATTCAACAATGCTATGAAAATTCTCTGGAACATGGTGGTTATCCTACCTATGGTGTAGGTCAAAGTCCCACCTTCCCATGAGCTATAGTTGGTCAAAATAAACATTATTTATGGCACCAAGTCGAGAGAGAAACTCTCATTCATATTTATCTATATGCAGTGGAGAATATGCATCATCAGTGTTGCTATCACTACCCTCCCCATCAGTACGGGGGTTAGTAAGTCTATTCACATATCAAGTACATAGTCAGCAACATTAAATAGCCTCCAATTTTGTGTTATGGTTTCTCTTGTAAGGTCTATGTCAGCCTCAACATTTTGAAAAGGTTTGTATAGTAATAATTCTGGCAAAAAAAATGTTTCATAGGCATCACTGTGTTCCAGAGGGATATTCTTGAAAAGTGGGTAAACAATGATGACTGCAGGTTGTGGCTGAGCATGCCAGGCTACACCTTTACAATTTTTTTGATATGTATAGAGTTGTGAAGAATGAATAAAGGATATTGCCTCCATTTTAGGTGGTCTTTTGCATGTAGGAATGAATATAGCCACTAGCAAGCTCATCACCAATGTCAACTATTTTCAAATGATGAAATGTTTTCCTACTAATGTACAAAGACAAGAAATGTTGACTTGATATGACAAAGGGGAATTTTTTTAGCATATCGAATGTTTCTTGTGCACCAATTTCATGATCAAAAATCAAATTCATCATGAATTTTCGGTATGCAAGCAATGATTTATCCCTAGATGAATTTTTATTTGCAATCCTTTGTAAGATACCAATGTAGCTTTCAGATTTTTTCTCAGGCTTTGATGCATATTTGGAAATGTAGTTTAGCATATTTTTTCTAGAAAATACTAGTTGGTAATCAAAATTTGAATTCCAAATTACAAGCATCTCAAGGTTGTGGATACTAACATGCTCATCATTTCTTGTTGGTTTGTACGATTTGTTTAATTCATTGTCAATTGTCAATATTGAAGATGGTTGTGTATTCCATGGAGCCTTGTAGTAACATTGTAATTGCTGGCCTTTTTTCCTTACACAAGTGTATTGATTGCAATTTCTATGCCTTTGAGCCATGTTTAACAACTATTCATAGTCCACCATTGGATCCATAGAAGAAGTTCACATAGTATTAAGCAAGCATGGGTCATCCAAAGCCAAGTGGTGGATCCTTGATATTAGCTACTATGGGAACAAGGGTTCCATGCTGAAACATAGCAATCAAAGAATTTGTTTTCTTGTTGAAGCTCATGTGGGTTGGACCAATCAAGCATGTCCATGTTTGGGGCATCTAGGAGCCAAAAGAAACCATGTACATGTGCTAACCCATGATGTTTCCACTCATTCCTATACCAATAGTCCTTTGTGTGGAACAGTCTCTCAATAACCTCTTTACATAAAATAGTGAATTGTAGGTGCATGCACAAGGTTGTTATGTGCAGGTTTTGCACAATATTCTCTATGCAGTGTCACAGGGAGTATGGAAAATCAAATTGGGTATGAGGTTCAATCACCCTATGTAGATCATACCATTTTGTATCTATAGAGCTCAAAGTGAAGAAAAGAGTTGGTGTACCAAGAAGGTGGATTGTTGCTACAAGCTCTTGTCAACTCTTTTCCCAATATGAGTGAGTTCCTTGCAAGGATGCACTAAAGCGAACAAGATGGTTTGCTATTTGGGTATCTGGTGCCTCCTGAAGCAATTTTCGTAAAGAAAGAACTGACTTGGGGATTCTTTCCTCCAATTTTATTTTCATAAAAACTAATGCCGATTGTTGGCTTCAATGTCTCATTATCAAATTATAAATGTAATATCTAAATCTGACATGCCTAAGCCCAAATATATTATCATAGTATCTCATCAACTACAAGGAATATTCATGTAAGTGAATTTGTATTGTTCTCTACTATAGGGGCATTTCCATGCCAGTGGGGAACAACATTGGAAAAGTTATACTTAATAATCCTTATGTATTATATTCATTGATAGGGATAGAATTTATTTCAGGCCAAGGAAAGGTATTTTGACTAGTGTCTTTAATTTTTAAGGCATCTTTAATTTCCTGCAATTCTCAAGGAGGGTTGGTCATCAATAGAATAAATGATGATGAGTCTTGAAGGTCAACTTCCTCATAAACAACACTTTCTACAGTTGCCATTGGTTCATTTGGATAATGACTTGGTTCTTCCCTTAGGTGCAAGAGATCAGAGATGTTAGTACTTGTAGAAGGAAACAAATTTAAAGCATCACAATCTATTGCAACATTACTATAGTATGGTTCATTCTCAATTTTATATATTAATGTAGCCATGACATTATGTTTGTCAATATAGCAATCATAGTTTGTCCCCTAAAGGAAAATTCTTCACACAATCACAACTTCAAGATCATGTAGCCAATGCAAAAACAAAGTTTCAATGCTCATGATGTCTTGTGGGAAGCTAATAGTATGGCCACTATATTTTTATTGGCCTCTTGTAGCATGGGTTATTTGTAAGATGGGAGCAACTCTAGCTACAAGCATTTCTTTGATTTGAGTAAGCTTTGTAAGGAAAATTTGTTGTGGCCCTAGATCCATTTTGTTTTCTAGGCTATATCTATGGACACTTTTTTTAGAAGCACAATGCAAACAAGCAACACCAACACGAGACGCTTGGACTCTCATGCTGACATAACTCTCATTGCAAATAGAAAAAAAATCAATTTAGACAAAGCAACAATGCGCTGATGGAAGGATTGCATTTCTATGCGGAAAGGTTCACCAAACATGTTTCCTGAGGGTTGTGTTGACAAATATGTGGTTGGCAAGACATGCCTAACAATGGTCTGTGGTAATGTGCAGCTAGATATTACAAAGGCAGATTCATAGCGATGGGTCTAGTGCAACTACAAAGGGGTGGAAGTTGAGGGGAAGCAGTAGTGAGCAAATGTTAGAGGAGAGCTTTCTTACAATGGTGGTGTGCCTATTAGGGCATGGGACGACAAGCCATATGGGTATAGAGCACATCTTTTTTGCAAGTACTTGGCTTGCCGACCTACACAAATCTAGTCTTTGTGGTGTGCATAATAAATTTGGTTTCTTTCGCACTTTGTTTCCTTTTTACACTCCACACTCGATGTGGTGTTGACACTTGAAGAAGGCTGCAATGCCTAAAATAATAATATTAACAAAAAAATAAAATGGTTGTAAACACCAAGTTAAAGGAAAATGGGATAACTAAAGCAATCAACCTAATTGAATATGTAAGAAAGTAGCCAAAGGAACATAGCAACAACCAATAATACCCTATGGAAAGCAATATAAACTATATAACATGACCTATTTTACTATGTTCCAATCATTAACACAATATGCAAATACATAAAAGGAAATAATATTGGTTTGAATAGTGGTCTAGATGGAAGACTCACAAGAGCAGAAGAATCCATAGCAATAAAGCCATCTACAAAGAAATCAAAACGCACACATGGCACATTTTTTTTTTCAACAATGCTTTATGGAAAACAACCAAAGCATATATATATATGTATATGTATACATAATTGTATGTATCCATATGCATTGTATTTAAAAGTTATTTCAAACTCCAACTAAAAAAACAAGAATGTAAGCAATCAATCTCATTGGGGAAGTGGATAATTCAAAATGAAATGCATCGATTGCATTACTAAATTTGTGTATGGATAGGAATTAATAGTAACACCATGCATTGACAAGACTTCTTTTCAGGAGAGCATTATTAGTGTTAAACCATGTCGCATATACTAGTAATTTGTGAAGTATAATATGATACATAGTTTAATACTTAAATACTCTTCTGAAAAAGAAGTCTCCTCAATGGTATCAGGTCAACTATGTCCACAAATTTTTGCCCTATGATCAAACGTGAAATGAGTGTTTCTTATTATTGCCAATATAGGAGCTTTCATTCTAATAGTTACTTTTTGAGCCTACAAGGAATAATACCTAGGGCATGAGAATTGAAATTATGCATTACATGACTATATACAAATTTCCTACTTGCAGATGCAAAACTATGGTGGAAGGGAGGGAAAATTTAGAAAATAAAAAATCCGCATGCAAAAAAAATCCATTCCCTATAGTCACTTATTAATAATAAGAAAAATAAAAATATATGGAAATGTGTCTGCAAATGTATATATGCATATGCAATTTGTGTTCAATGCAGAGTGTCATGAAAGGAAAGTACAATGCACTCTTTAGAGAAGACTGTATTGTCATTGTTTCCTATCATTGTGCATCATCCCTTCCTTCATGACACTCTCCATCCAAAATAACTTTACATTTTTCATTGCACATACATATATACATATAGATATAGTAGAATGAAGACAAGAATTTCCAACAATTTACAAGTTTTTCTACTTGGAAATATAAAAGGATGTCTACGCCAGCTAAGAAAGAAACAATGTAATCAATCAATAGTTAGGTAATGCAAAATGAAATAGACCAAAGAAATAGTTACTCTCCACTGTACAGTTATTACTAAGACATCACAATCAACAATATGCATCAGATGCATATCTAGCAATTTGCTAGCTATAAATATAAAACATTGTAGAAAAGTTTAAAAAATTGAAAATTACAAACATGTACATTCACAAATCCTTTCCACAATAGTGATACATTGACAACAACCAAAGCATGTGCATATGTAAATGTATTTGCAAATGTAGCTATACATATGAAATGTTTTCAATGGAGAATGCAATGATTAGAAAGTACAATGTACACTTTAAAGAAGAGTGTAACACAATTTCTGCTATGTTTGTGCATCGTACCTTCATTCGTTCCAATCTCCATCTATAAAAGCTTCACGTTTTCCATTGCACATGCATATATAAATACACATACACATATACATATACATATACATATATTACAATGAAGACAAAACATGCTTAGAAAACACCCAAACAAAAGAAAAGAAGATGTATTGTCCACTCTACCATATTGGGAACATAATATTTTAAGTGAAAATTTATATATACATACACATATACACATGCAACAGTTTTAGAGTTTTTTGGCAGCACGGGGAAGGCAGCAAGGTGCTATTTGGTTTTGGTGAAGTGTGGTCAAGATTTTCGTTAGCCTTCCCAATTTTTTGATCCCTCCAGAGTCTGGGAGAGGGTTGTGGATTGTTTTTTGATTTACATATATATGCATACATAAATGTATAGATGCATACAACCATGTCCACAACTACCCACAACACAACTAAATAGAGAATAGCAAATATGAAATGAAAAACAACAAAAAAAGGCTTGCTCTCCACCCCACCATATTGGGTTAAGAAGCCCCATGGGCTCTCACCAAACCCCTGAGCAAGAATATAGATTTTCCATCACTTTTATCAATGGTGGAAGCAATCTTTCTCATCACACATACCAAACATCCTATGATTGCAACAATACCTTTTGTGAGCCTTTAAGAAATAATGAACAGAAAATAGCAAATATGAAATGAAAAACAACAAAAGAAGGCATGCTCTCCACCCTACCATATTGGGTCATGAAGCCCCATGGGCTCTCACCAAACCCCCAATCAAGAACATAGATTGTCGATCACTTCTATCAATGGTGGAAGGAATCTTTCCCATCACACAAGAAATAACTCCTTTTGTGAGCCTCTAAGAAATAAGAACCTAAAAGGAATGCTTAACAAATATGCCAACAAATACAATCCAACATCATTGATTGGATGCACATAGAGGAATTTGTTGTTTGGAAATATACATACTAAAGAAGTACATGTAGAAATGTGCATGCATGGTAGTACATGTAGATAATATAGATATATAGATGAATGAGAACTTATAAATATAGACATACAATGATACATCTGTTGGAAAGGGAGGACATACTTCAACCTTCAAAGAAGCTCACAATCTTGGCTCATAGCTATCAAAGGAGCTAAAGTTAGAGAAGAACACCCAACAATGCCTTATTGAAATTTGCAAAGGCTTTCACTATTTCTGCTCACATTTTTGAATAATGGATATTGCCACTACATGGACACCATACAACAGTAAATGTTGATGCCAAGAGGATGAGATTTTGTGAAGGTGCAAGTCCAACCACCTGCTGTGTAGTTTTTTTGAAGTTGGTAGCAACATATTTTCCATTTTTTTCATGGGCCAATGACTCCAAAAGCAATACAAAAGTGTTGGAAATGGCACTAATAATTAGAGTGATGCACAATGTATGTGTCATATGTACAGATATCTATCTATGCAAAGGAAGCATAGAGACGTGCATACAAGCAAAACCCTTTTGAATATTGTTTCACTTGTGGTTCACAGGTTGATGCAGACTATATTTCTTGATCTTTATTAATGCACTGTTAATTGTTCCAAATTTTGATAGGGTAGTGTTGAGAGAAGATTATATTCATTTTTTTTCACTATTCTAATCAAAACTCAAACTTATAATTCAAAAACAAGACTAAAAACAACAATAGTGAAGGTTGCAAAGGTTAACTTTGAAGCTGAGTGCAAGCTCTTACTATCAGATTTGTCTCTTATTTCTCCTGTCGTGTAGCAGTCTCCAGAGATAGTTGTCGTACTACCTTGAACACCAAAACAACCATGGCTAATTTTGACTTTGCATATTTCTTATAGTTCATGTTGACTAGACATTTAGTTTGTTTTGTTCTTAAAAATCACAGTGAAAAATCCATACAAAAAAATCCACGCAAAATTGGAACCATAAATCAAACAATATTGTTGCGAACAAACTATATACTCCTTTTTCAACAAAACCCTATAAAAAAGGCAACAATATACCCTAAAACAAAGCAACTTGTATAACATTAACTATTTCATTATGTTGCAACCATTGCACATAAAAACACAACTTCCAACAGTGGCTCACATGGAAAACCTACAAAACACAAAAAGCTCCTAGTAACAGACCAACTCAAAACCTTCACCAAAAAAATGCGAACCCTAAATGAATCAAAATTGGTTTCAATGGTAACCCAGATGGAAAAATTCACCAAAAACATAGTAGATTAACTATTTTGTAACCATTCACACAAAATGGAAGCCATAAATGAACCAATATTGCCAACAGTCACCCACATGCCAAAACCCACAAAACATAAGAAATCATGATTTCAATATTCACCAAAAACACACCATATTAACTATTTTGCAACCATTCACATAGAATCGAAGCCATAAATGGAACAATATAGCCAACAGTCACCCACATGCCAAAACCCACAAAACTATACAACCTTTTCAACAACAATTGACACAATGAAACAATATTGGTTCCAAGGGTAACTCAGATGAAAAATCCCACAAAAACCACATGAATTCAACACAAAAAATAAATAGTATTGCCTTCCACCAATGGCAGCTACACGAAAACCATAAACAGAACAATTTAGACTATGCTACAGAGCAACAATCAACAATCCCCTTTCAAAAATAACATAAATTGTTTTAGAAATACTCGACAAACAGTTTTTCCTGTATGCACCTCTTCTTGCTTCCTTCAATAACACCTCTTCCCTCTTGCTTTCTCTTCCCTCTATTCTTTCTCCACAGCCTACAAAAAAAGAACACAAAATTATCACAACCCACACCTTTTGCAACCATCGACACATGCAAAACACACAAGATAACCTCCAATCACCTTCACAAAAATTCCACAGCCGATGAACACACTTGCACCTTCACAGAAGCTTGCCCTCCTCACTCACAACTACCTTCAACAACAACATAAACCTAGAGAATGACACCCAACAATATGTTATTGATAATTGCACAGACATTCATTTTTTTTTTCGAGGATTTTAAAATAGATGTTCCTTTTTGATACTATAACACATCTCATGCCATAGGAGACAGATCTCCCAATTTCACACTGTTTCTTTTGCATTGGATGCATCTGTACATACATTCTAAAATGTTACACATGATACAGGTTCCTTATACTTCTCCAAGTAAAGCTCTCCAAATTTCAATGCATATTGTACCAAATTGAACTTTGTCAAGTAGAGATAAAATAATGACATAATAAAGATGTATAACTTCTCTAGATTTGACACAACTCCACTGCAAAGTTAGAATGGAGACTAGAATTTCATCTTGAATCATAGTGATACAACTTGAGTATTTAAGATCCCTATAAAGATGGAGATAGCTTGCAAGCAATTTCCAATTATAGATTATTCAATGTGACAACTCTACACAATCTTCCTAAAAAATTGACGTTTGCTTGAAATTGCTTATTAGTTCAGTTAAACTATTAAATTACACAAATAAACATGGAAATCAAGAAAAACACATCCATTCAAATGTAGCACACAACAAATAGAAGGGAATAAACTCTAGGAGAGTGAGATTATTTTGTTCATACCACTAATATCTAGTGAAATACAAGCGTTTAAAATGTCTTCCCTACAATATCAAGCTTTTTTAATTCATCCTAGAAAATTCAAGGAAATCGCTAAATAAACACTGGTTTTGATTTTTTGACTTTGCCTCAGGCCAAGATTTTGGAGCCTGCTTGAGGAATTTGTAGGAGCAAAAACTAAAATAATCATCCAGGAATTTTGTAGAGAGATAAATAATGTCATTAACAGAGCTGTCACACAACACTTAATGGCCCCTTTGTGCACTGGTTGTCCCTTCCCTGACACTTTTTGACATAGAGTAGAGCGAGTTTGGTGCAACAGAAACATGTGTTATGTATGTCACGTGAATATTTTCCAACAAATGCCTTGTCCACCAAGCTTTTTCCTCATCCATGGCTGCTTTGGACAAAATTGTGGTTTGGCTTTTCTCGTCAGGGGCTGCTTTTTAATTGTTTTAACCACCAAAAGTTATAAGGTCAAATGTTAATACAAAATTAAGACATCAAACTCGCTACTTTAAACAAAAATAGATTTTGCAAAAAATTTAATTTAAGCTATCAAATAAAATGCATATAATTATTTAACAATTATTTAATTATATTAATTAATATTTATAAATATAAATTAAACAAATTATTATAATATTAAATCTTAATATATTTTTTCAATATTAAATTACAATACTATTTTCTACTTTTTTTACAATGTCACTTTTTCCAATATATATATTTTCAATGGGTCAAGTTTTAGTACACTTTCATATACAAATATAATAATATTTTGCACATATTATGTGAAATCAATCAATCCAAAACACACTACTCTACCTACTTCTCATATCTTCCAACTATTCTTATCTATTTCCTCTAGTAATTGTTCATTATTGCACAATTCAATACTACAAATAAGATCATGCATTTTTTTCCACATGGGACATTTATTGCTTATGCAAAGCATATTTACTAGGATTCAAAAATTCAATTCATTTGGGAAGTTAAAAGATTTCAAAAACTATAATTTTCAAAACAAATTAGTAAAATTCATATAAAAATTGAATATTTTGTACTAAATTAGACAAATGGAAATTTGGTTCCAAAAATCCAATTTTGGTAATGGAGTCCTACGTGCTAGCCTTGGTTTCATCAAGCTCATAATGATATTCTAGGTTTGAACATTAAGACAAAACAAACTTGAAATTGCTTGTTCACTCAATTTGGCATGAAAAAACACAAACAACATTTATTTCTCCCTACTTTTATGAAAATTTCAGCATTTTTTTGGTTCCGTGATTTTTTCTTGAGTTTTTTTTTAAATTCAACCCAAGTAGTAAAATTTCAATTATATTGTTAGGTTGCTAAGTCAATCCCAATTCCAAATGATGCTACTATGTTGAAAACACGGGATTTAATAAAATTGCATTACATGTCCTTATTTACTATTTAATCAATTGATAGAGAGGGAGACGATTTTATATAGAAAGAGGTATATATATATATATATAATATATTACATATATTAATAACTATAATATTAATATTATATATTACAAAATAACATCTCTATAATAATTATAGTTATTTTATTATATATATTAATTATATATAAGTATGAAATATAATAATACTAATACAAGATGATAGTTATTTATTGCATATATTATTATATTATTTATTATATTTATATGTAAATTATATAACATAAATAATTTAGAATAATATACTATATATATTTTATTTATATGATTCACTATCTACCTTATTCATAGCTTTCAAGCTTCTTGATCTATGCATCAATTACTTATTGAGTTAGTGAAGACATCTAATTCAAAGGCATAAACAGTTGAAGAAAAATTTATAGAAAATTTTATAGCTATACACAGTAAATTACTTAGATCTAGATTAGTGTGGTGAATATAATAATTAATATATAAAATTACAAAAAAAAAAATATAATAATATTATATATAATAAAAATACAAAATAATAATTTTCTAATGACCTATCAATTGACCTCATGTACTACACAAATATATACCAAAAAAACAAAAAAACAAAACAAAACAAAACAAACCAATTCTTTCCCTAATTGACCTTCCACGCCACAGCATCTATTGCACACACACACACACCAGCGCGACATATAGTAATAAGTCCACTTAATCAACTTTTATATACTAAGTATAGGACTCGCCATCATCGGGGCGGTTCATCCATCTTCCCCATCGCTGGTGTTTGACTGGCGATGGGTTGAGCGTTTCGCTTTCACGGCATCCTACGCGTACCGCCCGCTTATATTCCTCGATAGAGATATCTTTAGGTCGCACCCTAACTTTGCGCTTTCTAATTATCCTACGCCAGTACTTCAAATTCTCCCACTTCTTACAAAGAAATTTTATTTGGCAAGTTCTCAACTTATAACTAAGGTTTCAAGGCCACATCATCAAATATGATGCCACATCAGCATGCATTTTTGTCAAGGTGTCGAAAAAGGCCCCAAAAAATAGTGAGACCAATTCTCGTGCATTACATCATGAGTAGTTGAGCACTGATGTGGTATCACATGATTGGTTGCCTTTTAGATCAAAAGCATACATTTTGTTTAATTATGGGTAGTCAAATCACAACTATTAGACATTATATAAACGACTATTAAGTACTCATATCTCACGACAGCACTTAATTATTGACCCCAAAGAGACGACTATTGGGCCCTCTCCCCTACTACAATTCTAAAAGCAAGGATAATGACTCCAACCCCTCTAATAATTCCATCTAGATAACGCTACGAATCCTCACCACGCTTCTGCATCAGATAACATACCGAAAGTGACGAATACAATGGCTTTCCTCGAAATGCGTCCACTGTACGACTTAGACTACGAAGCACATTATAAAGAGTCCTCTGCATATCGGGGGAGGGCCTAGTAGTCATGTACCCTAACTTCGTGCTTCTAATTATCTTACGATCAAAATTTCAAAATTACTCCCAATTTTTGACAGCAGTTTACTTGGCAAGTTCTCTGCTTATAACTAAGGTTTCAGGGCCACGCCATCAAATATGATGCCACATCAGCATGTGTTTTTGTCAAGGTGTCCAAAAAGGCCTAAAAAATAGTGAAGACCAATACTCGTGCATTACATTATGAGTAGTTGAGCGCTGATGTGGTATCACATGATTGGTTGCTTTTTACATCAGAAGCATACATTTTGTTTACTTATGAGTAGTCAAATTACAACTATTAAATATTATAATCACGACTACGGGCTCTCTCCCCTAATCCCTCCCTCTCTTCTCTGAATGTAGTGCCTTGCTTTCTTATTGTGTTTTCTCCAACAGTTTCTTATTGTGTTTTCTCCTGCAGTTTCTTTCATCCTTTTAATATGTCTTCCTCATCTTCGTCCAGGCTTACGCCTGCCCAGCTCATTGATGAAATTCTGAGGACAAAGGCAGATAAGCCAGATTTTGATCTTAGCCGATTAATCGCGCAAATTGACGTTCTTGTTGCTCATTACGACGCTCAGCTGGTACAAACCGTGCCCTTTATTCATTTCTTTCGAGTTTTCCATATTCTGTTACTAAGCAACACCACTGATGTAATTATTTGCAGCGAAAAAAGAATCCCGTCCGAGAGAAGTTCGGTGAGCTTCCTTCTGTGTCAGAGGCTTCTAATTTAGCAGATCAGGTGTCAACAAACGTGAAACTAATTGCCAATGAGGTACGCACAGTGTCTTACAGATATTTCTTTACTTTTTCCAGCAATTTTCGTTGTGTCGGTATTTGTCACACTAGTAAACAACAAAAACCAAAGTGCATAGTTATTAGTGGATTCGACGTTTTCTTACATGTTTAATTATATAAAAATGGTTATTTTTAAATATCTCAAATTTTTATTTATAAAAGGATAAAATTTAATTAAATAAGAAGTCATACGAAAATACATAAGATTTTCAAATAGCAATAGTTATAATGGAATATAAGATCAAGAAAAATCAAAGAGGTTTTTCACAAAGTTGTCTGTTTTTGGGATATTCTTGATTTTTGTCTTAAAACAATAATATTTACTCAGAATTATAATAGCTTTATCAAAGATTAAGAATTTATGATAATATTCAGATCAATAAATTATAGCACAATTCTCAAAATCAATCATATCATGAATTCTTTGGAAATACTTACAAATATGCTAACTTAGAAGTTTTCGCTCTTAACTCAATAGTGGTAATATCAAGGGTTTTCATCCCTAACTTCTCAAGATCATGAAAGGGTTTTTGTCCTTCCAACTCTTAGTCCACCTTGGAGGGTTTTCATTCCCATTGACCAAGATTTGGGGTTTCATCCAAACTTGATAAGAGAAATAAGGGTTTTCGCCTTTATCCTCTCGTGATCTTGGAAGGGGTTCCATCCTTCCTATTTACAAGACACTTTCTCAAATTCAAAACTAATTACTTGACGAATTTGATAGCTTGTTATTTTTTATTAAAAAATAGGGGAAAGGGCCCCTGAACCCAAACAAAGAATAAAGAACAGGCCTCACAGCCAACAATTTAGCACTAGCAAAACAACATTGTAATGCCCTTAAGTGTGGGTTGTTTGGGCTTGTGTGTGAGTTTTTGTGTGTGCTTCATTGATTCTTGTGTTATTTGATTGTGTGAAAAATATCATATGTTAGTAGTCATGTTTAAATAATTAATTAAATCATAAGTGATTTGCAAGGTTATTTAAAATATGATTAGAAATTAAAATAATAATCAATTAAAATTAAAATCAAATGATTTAGAACAAATGATCAAATTAAACTAATTAGATTAAAAGTAAAAGTAGTGTTATTGAATAGAATTGATTTAAATTGTTGTGTTAAATTGAAGTTAATAATAATTATGAATAAATAATCTTGAAAAGATAATTATTATAATAAGAAATTTAATAAATAAATAAATAAACCAAATGTTGTAGTAGTTTGGAAATATTAAATTTATTTTGAAGAAAATTTTGCAAATGTGGTTGATTTTACTAATTATTTTAATGTGCATTTATTTAAATTGGTTGTGGAAATGATAAATAAATAAATAAATAAAAAGCTCAATCTTTTGTGGATTCGAATGGATTTGAATTTTTTTTTTTTTTAAATAAGTGACTTTTGGTATTCGCTGGAAGAGGAAATGGAAGAGACTTTTGTGTGAGATTTTATTTAGAGGATTTTTGTGTTGGAAGGGGGGTTGCATTCTCTTTCCAACAGATTTTGGGAGAAATTTGGCAGTCAATTTTCTGTTATAGTATTGCATTCTTTTATTATTCTGGGAATTCGTTGAGGAATAAGATTGGAGTTGAGGGGAAGATCTTGGAGCTATTGCTAGAAACATTCGTTGGCAGAGGATTGGATCGGCAAAAGGGATAGAGCTTCTACAGATCTTCTTCAAACTCAGGACGCTAGGTTCCTTTCTTATTTATTTGCTGTAGCATTAAATAAAATAGCAATTGATTGGATTTGTTTCGCTGTGCATGAAATTTTCATCTGGGGATTGGGATTTCTGTTGTGAAAATGGAATTTAGTTGCGTTCTGGACTGTCAATTATTAAATTGAAATTTTCTGGGAGTTCGGGACTGTTGTTTATTTAAATGAAATTAATTGTTGGATTTGTACTGTTGTTTATTATAACATAACCAAGATGGGAATTCTGGAAAAGAACCAGTAGTATTGTAGTTTTGTCTGGAAAATATAATTAATCAACTTAAGAATAATCTTTTTACTAGGAAAGGAAATAATTTTCTTAAAAATAAATTTTGTATCTGTATATTTTTGCCCTGTTTATATATATAT